>VXAA01003000.1:282055-336546 GCA_013399115.1 Anseranas semipalmata | reverse complement strand
AGCCCCGGAGCGAGGCACTTTGTCATTTCTTCTTTTTCTCCTGTTCTTCCAGTCTCCTCCGGGCTTAGTGCTTTTGGTACAGCTGTGATGGGAAAGACAAGGTCAGCTCTTTGTGAACTCTAGCTCAGAAGTCTCTGCGGTCCTTCTCCTGGCAACCAGGGAGTGAAATGACAGACGCGGATGCTCTCAGTGTGACCGATGATTAAAAAAGCCCGTAATGCTGTTTATCGCACGGCATTGTTTGGCTGAGGGAGGATAGTGGCTGGATCAAAATTCCTCCTCACCACTTCTTCCTGTTGGCAGGTGGCCCTCCCTGCACAGTCGGTGGTTTCAATGCCTCACGCTGCTCTTACGTGTTTCGGTGCCTCCCGTTGTTGTTCACTCAGGTGACAGCACGGTGTGTTTTGTGCAGGATGTTGAGACGTGCGGACTTTCAGAGGGAGAAGGGGAGCTTCATTTTAACTCGTCTGCGTGTCTCCTCCTCCCCGTGTACTACCCCAGCGGCCGCAGTTAATGAATGAAACCAGACTTCCTGTGCGAGCTACTTAACCAAAGTCTGTGCGTTTGTTGACACAGTGCTTATGTAAAGCTGCCTTCAGGAGCAATGTATGTGCTGCTGGAGCACGGATGCCCTCGCTCTGTGGGATGCAGGTTGTGTATACCTTCCCGTTCCTTGCAGACAGATGCCTGATACAACATAAGTGCTGGGTCTGAATCAAGTTTCCCAATCTGCTCTCCGGCTAGTCGAGCGTTGGTTAAGAACTGCGTTCAACAGAAGTTGTAGGAAGAGAAGCGGCAATTAAAAAGAGGCTTGGAAAATCAAGGGAGAGGAGGGGATTAAAAGGTTTTCATTGAACTGTGATTTACAAGTAGACTCTTCCTTTGTTTCTATATCATATTTTTTTACAGTCACTTCAATAAGACTTTGTGATTCATGACCAACTGGTTATATAATTCAAAATCTGTAAAAGGTTAAGTGCAAAAAACCTGATGAATCTTGACTCATTTGCACTGCGATTCATTGACTTTTCCTGGGGTACTGTGCTTAGAAGATGTGAAGCTTGATAACCAGTTGATGTTGCTACAGGTATTATTTGCCACAGCTTTCTAGGAATAATTATGGCCAGCTACACATTAGCATCTTTTGGCTAATATTGACCCCCTTTTTATAGGGATGGTACGTTAGGGTAATGACAGCATTTCTGGGTAGCTTTCATTTACAGCATTTGCAAAAAAGCTCAGCATCACCAAGTTTCCAGAAAGACTCCACAGGCCTTCAGAATAGTTCAGACCGGGTCGTGGTTTACTGGGAAAAAGCATTCGCAAATTGCCCGTCGGTTCCTGGTGCTCGGCACCGGGGCCGCGTGCGCGGCTGAGGGATGGAGTCCCAGCTGGCGTGTGGCAGCGTCGGTGGGTGCCCCCCTGTGTGCCGTGATGGGGATGTCGCACTGGGGACGAGCAGTGAGGTGGGTGCTGAGCCGGTGGTGAGCTCCTGCCAGGTGGATGCCCAGGTCCGCGCGCCTACGCGCTGTTGACTTAGGTGACTAAATGCAGGCGCGTTGATTGAGGAGTGATGACTGCGGTGGCAAAAGCCTTGTTTTTCCGGAAGGGCCTTCGCCTACTCAGTGGCCACCTTTCAGATCTTGTCAGTCACCCTGGACAACGTCTCACCACCTATTTCATCTGGGTAGTTAAAATACCAAGGTGTCGTGAGCAAGGAAGCGTGCGGGTTCAGCAGGAGGCCAGACGTCCGCTGCTGGATCTCGCAGTAACTCCATAGGAGACCTCGTCCTCCCCCGGTGAAACGCGTCGGGGTTTCAGGATGCAACCAGTTCCCAGTGGGCACGGGGCTGTGATTACCTTACCTTGGAGGTGGAAATGGAAACCGAACCTGATGCAGTAACATCAGGGGCTCCACACTGGAAGCTCTTGAACGCGACAGCCAAAGTAAAAGATGCAGTGTAACTCCTTTCTCTCCTACCAGCTACGTCTGTGACTGCATGCTCTGTACAACTGCTGTGTTGTCCGATACTTGGTGAGGGTCATACTACACTAGCAACGAATCAGTATTTTTATCATTTTGTATTGTTTGGACCCTTAGTGCCTAAAAACTCCTGACAGCAAAGAGGCACCCTGGGATGGGAAGAACCGCAAAGCTGATACAAAGCTCACCTTGCCCATGGGCCTCCCTTCCGACAGCAGTATTTTGTGTGAAGAGTGACTGTATGGAGCAGGCAGTGCTGCTCGGGCATTAACAACAGCATTACCGTTTGAGGGATGTTGCTACAGTGAGCTGGCTGTATGTTGTAGAAGTATTCTGAAATATGAGGCAAAGTAGTGATTTCACTGCTTCAGGGAACATAGTGTCTTTGGATTGTGTTGGTTCAAAATCATCTTATTATGGTCATAAATACTTGGTCTCTCAAGATGGTCTTTCTGTCTCCATAAAGCCCCGTTGATATCATTGGGCCAATTCCTAGATATGAGGAAACTCCAGTTTCGGTCAGCTTCTGTGGGGAGGGGCCTGGATAGTTTCATTGGTTTGGTTGGGGTTTTGTTTCTTAGTTTTTCAGGTGTTGTGGAGGAAATATGGGTTAGCCATTGCCTCATTTAGATGTTACTCTGACTGCAGGGAAAAATAAGGAGTTACTCCTAAACATTGTTGATGTTTGTAGTGAGTGGAGTAATGAAGAGCCAGGAGGAAGTAAAGAAATGCAGTGAAATGGTACAAGGAAAAATAATGCATAAAGAAAAATTGGAAAAGTGAAAAAAGTAATTATTAGTATTTCATTTTTGTGGTGTTTCATTTTTTTTAATCCAATTGATGAGATCAATGAAGAGCTTTCTGTCTTTTTTTTATTTTTATTTTTATGATATGGTCTATACAAAACTGTGAATAAATGGACTCAGATAACTCTTCAATGCTTCCTGCACGCTTGGTCCGTGAGGGTCCTGAAACCTCTGCTCATCTGCTTAGTCCTGCCTCCTGCAAGCGGCGCTCATGAGACTGTTTGAGATCCAGGACCAGGCTGTCAGTAACTAAACAGATTTGTGAATGTTACCCTGGAATATAATTGGTTTGGAAGGAATACACCCATTTGTTTGAACGTGGGGAAGAGGAAAGAATGAAGATGTTGCAAGTGAAGTCTGTATGCTGTGGCGGATGGAAAGGCACCTCCTTTATGTCGGTAGCCTGGCAGCAACTCCTATAAACTGTGGCAAAGTCTTTTCTTCGTCTCCTCTTCTGTTTCCCGTGTATACGCAGTGCAGTAACTCCTGCAGGGATTTTTGCTCTTGGCAGTATTTCTCTTTGGTGCCACAAAGTGAGCATTTTTCATGCAGGACCTCGCATAGCTCCACGAGTTGTGTGCTGCCGGTGACTCAGCCCATCTGGCACCAGCCCGCGCGGCTCCTACCAGGCGCCGCTCCTCGGATGCAAAGCCGCACGTGAATCCTGAGATAGCAGCGGGTTAGGGATGGGGTCACTTGGGGTAAAGAGGTCCTCTTCCCAAGGAGGCAGTGAGGGAACAAGCTCCCTTCTAACCCTGGTTGATATCTTCCCCAGGCAGATCCTGGCCCTTCGCAGGAAGTTCAGGTTGGCTTGGAAATGAGGTGTGAAAAAGGAGAGGAAGAAATGCTCCACACTGACATCCTCTGGAGCCTTGATAATGTCAGGACGCCTGGCAGTGCAGGGCTACTTCAAATATATCATTGTTGTGAGGGATTTACATGGTGCTGCAAATCGCTAGTAGCCCGAGCGCAGTACAAGGCACTAATTCAAGATGGCTGAGGAGTTTGCCAAGTGTCTGTAGTTTCATGTCCTGACTTTGTCCCTTCGCCGACCGGCCTTTAGCATTGAGGAGTTTTCCAGAAACTTGCCTAGCCTTTCTTCTTCTCAAGCACAACTGCCAGTTGCTACCCTGCGGGTTAGAAATAATAGCGACTAAGTTAAAAAATGAAATTCCTTTTCAGGTAGTCATTTTGTTTTCACAAACTTATTCTGTCGTGTTCAAAGACAGACTCTGTGCAGTTTTCCTTCTTCTATACTTATTTATACTTTTAGCAAGTGAAGTGAATGTACTTTTCTGAAGAGATGTTTCTCTGTGTGCTGCTTTGTGACCGTGTTTGTTCAGGGACAGAGGTGACAGAAATTGGTCTGTGAGGTCCTGCCATCTGCTGTCCCCTTGTTGGGAGGTAGGATGTCACCCTGCAGTGAGAAAACCCTTGCCCCCTCCAGGGACTTTGATTTCCATATACAAAGGCCAGGCAGAAATCCTTAGGTGGAAATCTGTAACTTGAGAATGAGGAAGAAATGGGATTCTGGCAACTAGAAGGCACAAAGCTCTTCAAGCCTTCTTTGACCAACATGCAGGGAGAAGTAAGAGTAACCAGATTTTTTTAGTGTAACCAAATCATAGAACATCACATTGAGTGAAGGGTTGAAGATCTGCATTCTCCGTAAAGCTCAGGTCATGTGCTGATGAAATGCATCCTTTCTTGCAATGAGGATGATGTTTTTTTTTCACACTGTTGATTCTTGACCAAGAACTCACTTCTTATTCCACTGGAAATTTGCTGCTGGTTACAGAGGGAGCAGGGCTGCAAATCAGAAGATCAGTTGGACTTTTTAGTGTAGTGTTTTCTACCTTGGTTGCTATTAAATTAGATATAGTGTTAAAAGCATGACTACCTAAAAGGGTATAACTGTCTCAAAGAGGTATAAAGGAGTAAAAGGGTACAAATGAGCAAAAGGAGTATGAGCTCAAATACTTGGAAAAAAAATTCATTATGTTGAAGGCCTGTTCTTCTGATGGAAACCAGAAGAGCTGATGAGTTTGAGTAACTCGAAAGGGACCTGTGCAAAACACTGTAAAATATACCACATAGATTTTTCTTATTTGGGTATGAGATGATCTAATAGACTTTGGCCATTTCCTTTTTGATCTAATTTCTGGGATTCTATGATCACTTTTTGAAAAGGTCATTCTCTTGCCTGGCTCATTGCAAACTCTCTTCCTGAAGTTTTTGGCACTTTTCACCAAAAAGGGAGACATTTACAGAAATACAACATGGTAGTATTTTGAAGGATCCAAACAGATTTTTCATGGCCATTTCTTGCCATTGTTCCAGGGTAAAATTCCCATAATACTTGATGGGAGTTTTGCATTAAAATTTTATGGGTACATATACTCAATAGCTACTCTTCAGAGGCCTGAGTGATATCCATGCTCTACTCCCACAGTTGCTTTTTTCCAGTTCTTTAAAGCTACACTTGGGTTTTACAGGAAATAATAATCATGCCTACCATACTGTAACTAAAGTATTCAGACACATGAATCTTTTTCTTGACTTCCTATAAAACTGTCATTTGTAGCTTTATTTTGTTCTGGTTTGACCATAATATAAACAAGAGTTTATTAAAGCGTTAGTTTTGAGTTGCAGTTCTTTCCTGAGAATGCAAGGTCTCACAAAAATAGTATTGAAACTGCAGGTCAAAACTATGTATTAACAGAAAAAATGAATAATGAGTCTGTTTTCATATGGATTTTTTAAAAAGTACAGCTTGTAGTTGAACTAAATGTACTATTTCTTCCACTGCAGCCAGGAAGACCTCATAGACTTTTGACAGTGCCGCCAAAAAATTAATGCTTCAGCTGTTTGAAAGATATCAAAAGCTTGTTTGACAATTGTAATCTTCTCCAGGAATTTCCTTTCCCATTTTCCCTCCCTATAAAAATCGATAACAAGATGCTTGTATAGTAGAAATGGAAAGTCCGAGGTATGTTACAAAGTACTGTGCTTTGCTTCCAGCCTTGCTGGATGAGGCACAAAATCTCCAGGGCTGGTAAGAAAACATGGGCACGCCGTTGTTTAAGTAGAATTTGCCCCCAGGATTAGCTGCTTGCCAAGACAGTGCAGATATTTTAGTGTTTTCTAAGCCGTTTTTGAGTTTTTACGTAACGTCACAACGAACAGCAGAGCTGTTGGAGGTGGCTGGGTAGGAACGCAAAGCAGTGACCGAGAAAAGACAAAGATGAAGGAAGCGAAGAAACCACCGCGCGTACCAACATCAGTTGACATGGCAGGACTGAAGGCAAGGGGGAGCAGCCCCACCCCAGCTTCTCCTGAATTCCTGTCCTCTCTTTTACACGCGGCAAGGTGTGACAAACCGAAATGAGGCACAACTTGAACTTTTGTTCTGAAGCGTATCAGAAAGGCACTGAAATGCAGACTCAAAGGTCAGAACTGTTCCCTTTTCTCTAACGAATTCCGGAGGCAGCTGTTGATACTACTCTGTCTTTTAAGGCTAATCTTTAATAGTACTTGCTGGCACACAGTAGGAAATAAATAGTATTACCATGGCTGTTCTTCTCTGATGATGGAAGGGAGATTCCGCGTTAAGAAGAGTGAGGCAGTCGGAGAGGTTGCCAATAAAAAAGCCACTGTGTTTGCAGAGGGTGCCTGTGCAGTCAGCAAATGCCAATTAGAGAAATGTCACTTTATGGGTGTGATGGGTTATTACTGCACAAACACTTGTACAATTACGTAGTGGGTCAAAAGGGCAGCTTACCTCGCCTCACAGCTATTATTTTAAAGCAAACACAACTATCAGGCGCACAAATATCAGGGATCACGGAAGGGGAACAGTAAAGTAATGAGTGCTTGAAACTGCATGCTGATGAGAAAAAGAGTGAATGTAACAAGCCCTGGTGCTGTGGGAGGTATTTTTTACCATGTCTGTACTACATGGATTAGAAATGTCATCCTTATATACTGGAGAAGCAAACGCTTCCTTCTGTCACTTAAATAAAGTTAATATACCGTTGTGTTGTTCTGGTACTTGGAAATGGGAAGGGAATATACATTTTTTCAGTTACCTTCTGAAATGTTTGTATTCCGTGTGCCTTTGTAAACCAGTGAGTGTTTTTCCTTCTGTTGTGTTACAAACACCTTCATGGATACCCCCTTCTCTCAGCTGTTGTTATGTAGCACTCTGGTCGCCTTCAATAAAGGGCAGTTCTGCAAGTAATGGGGTGCACGACATGGCCTGAGTGAGTGAGTGAGTGTTCATTACTTGCACCCTAGGTCTCTAGGTATTTTACTTGTTCTTTTTCATTTTGTACATTTTGCCTGAAGCTTTATTAGAGTCAAGTCTAAAGAGGCAGAAGGCTCTGTGGATGCTGTGGCCGACCTGTGTGTGTATAGGATGGCTGTGCTGTATGTGGATTTGTGAATTTTGCTCTAAGGCTATCTGGATCATCTTCTCTTCTAATATGGTTGCAATCAGTGCGTTTGCTGGCTTCTCTTTGGATCGTGAGAAAGAGCACACTTCAGCAGGAATTGCATTATAGTCAGTGGCCTGAATCTTTGCTCTCACTTGACCTCATACTTCTAGGAAGCTCAGCTGGCAAATGCAGCACAGACCATCGTGGTAACACCCTCTGTGGTGTGTGGGCTGCTGGTTAGGTTGTCCTGCTTCCATATATGCCGAGGTATTTTCACTGACATGCTCTTTTCACAGGTTTGAAGTCACTCTGGCTTTCAAGGAGCGGCTTTCCCTAAAGTGGAAACGCGGCATTAGCCCAAGGACCAGCTAAAACCCAGAATTTGCTGGGGCAGAACGGGGTGGCAGAAGTTAAATAGAGAGTGTTAGGTCGAAAAATTTTATGAGATCACCATCCTTTTAAATTGGTTTACACAGATGGCTGTCTGGTTTGTTGCTTTGTCCTTGCTTAATAGTAACTGTTTATGGAAAAACGAATTGCTTTGCAGAAGGAGGTCCAAAAGCTCATGCTGTTGTTTCCCTCACTGGAGATCTTCATGTTGTTATGGGCATACAAGGATTTGGCCTGAAACAGAGATTAATTACGAAGCGCGCAGTGAATAATTAACCATTTGACTTGTTCCTAGCACTGTAGTCACCGGGTCAGATACGATTTCCCAAACTGCAGGAGATAAGAGAAGGTTATTCCTGGTTTCACAATGTCCTTATTGTTATGGCTTTGTGCTGTGTGTATTCTGACATCAGCTGATGCCTACACAAGTCGGGTCCAGCTTCTCATTCAAACCACTTCCTGGGGTTTTCTCGGGTAATGGCAGTGATTCAGAAGACAACACCGTGCCTCAGAAAGCCGTCTCTGACATGTCGCACCGAGACTGCGGGACTGGGAACATATGAGGTTCTTAGGAAGGAGTTTTGATCTTAAAAATACCCACGTTTTTGTTTGTTCAGCATTCAGATTTAGAGATGCATTGCTTGGCTTGTGTTCTAGTGACCTATTCATAGACCAGTGGTATGTATTGTGGAATATTAGCGATATATATGTACATGTATGTGTGAGGCAGGAGCCTGAGACTAGCCTCCGGGCAGACATGCTGATTTTGCATCCACAGTTGTTCCTACCTGGTAAAAACCAAGAAATAGAAAGGATTAAAATTTTTTAAAGGAAATCAAACCTAAATAATGATATTCTGTACTTTTGCAGGATTGCCTACTTAAGAAGCTGAGAGTGAGCTAGAAACATTGATGAAGCCTCTATACTGTGAGGTGGGTATGCATTTTTATTACTATTTTGCAAAAGCATAGAAAATTCAAACCATTTGCCCAAGTCCAGACACAGAGCTATTTAAGAGCTGTGAACAGAGTCCAGGAGTCTTCTACCCCAGCACGTGTTCTGACTGATCAATACCTTATGAATAAGGTCTTCATGCGCTCTCCCGTTGAAGGAAGTGATGAGTTTTTGCATTTTGTTATTGTTTGAAGTGGTTCTTTTAATTTTTGATTTCTGACTAATGGAATAAGTGACTCTCAGAGATACTTGTGCTCCACTGTCTTCCCGCCCCTGGTGTGCAGTGCATTTAGATTGCATTTTTGGGAGAAGACAATTTATGATAGGGGAGTCAGTGGAAATCAAACATGTCCACTGGATCCAGGCCAAACATAATCTGGGGTTCAGAAATGTTTAGTGTGTTTCATTACTTTTTATTTTAGCCTTTCGTCACGGTCAGATACACCAGCAGGCTTTTAATAAATCCCCTTCTGTGTGAGACTTGCAACTCAGGTTTGCAGACCCATGAGGGCTGGATGATTTGAATAACTGTGAGAAGTGAAACTGAGCATTCGTAGGTACATCAACTACAAGCTGCAAAACCAATGCGTTGTTGTAATTTTGATAGCCTTTGTCATTACGGGATGCTGCATGCAAAACCGTCAGCCCCGCTTGCCCCGTGCAAGAGCGGCTCGGATGTGGAGCCTCTGCGTTTCCGTGCGCCGTGCTTGTCACCCACCCTGGCTCGAGGGGCCCCACTTGCAGGGGACCTGTTTTAGGCAGCAGCCTGGAGAAACTCTCTCGTAGGCTCTTTGGTTAGTTACAGCAGTTTCCCTTTTGGCTTTGTGAGAGAAACCCAATGAGGGGGCTTCTGCCTTCTGCTGCACTCCACTGGGATCCTGGATCCGCTGTGGCAAGGCATAAGGCAGGACTGGAATTTGTCTCTTTAAGGATTTTGTTTTTTCTTTAAACTGGTGTTTGCCTTTGAAAGCCTTTTTTGAATAAATTACTCTGACAGTAAGTACCAGAATATATATTGATAAAATATGAATTTATGCATGCCAGCATTTCTGTTTTGTGTCTATTCGCAAATAGATACAGAAAATTGACTCTAGCTCCATATGGCTCCCTATCTCTCCCCTTCCCCAGCTGCCAGCTTCTGCTTACCTGCATGAACAAAAGGGAACAGAGTGCTGGGGCACAAGCTGAAGGTGGGTGTAGCAGAAAAGTTATATTCAAAATGTTCTTCTCTGTGACATCGTGGTGGCTCCTCAAGTATCTCTTACTTCATATGGAAAATGCATTAAAAATATGACACAGTTTGATGCTAATATTAGCTCTTTTCTGAAAAAGGAGTGAAAGTGCTCAGAGGACAAGTTGCCTATGTGCAGATTTGGTTTCTGGGTAATATGAGCAGTGCAAAAGCTTTTGTTACTGTAGAAACTTTTTAGTACACATTATGGTTGTTAATTAATGTACCTTTTATTTTAGCTGTGAATTTTGCACTTTGTTGAGTTGGAGATGACAGGCCTACTTGTAATCTGCTCAATGGGGTTTTAAGAAAGTTGAGGTGCCTCCACCCTGAGACCTTCCATTTTCCAAAGATAAGCACCATTTATTTTGCTCAGTTCTAAAGCATTTGAGCTCAAAATCTGTGGTGAAATTTGTAATACATCATTTGGCTGAACTTATGCAAATCCATTGCTGTAGCATAATACACTGTGAGACCTCCGGAAGGGAAACCACCCGCTAGTTCTGCTGTGGGGTGCCCAGAAGCGATGCACGGAAGGTGCACGGCTCCCGTATCACTGCAGTGAGGGTGGCGTGACGGTGTCGCCTGACGCCTTGCTGCCTGCCTCGCGATGCCCAAAAAATCCAAGTCGGCGGCTTCACCCCTTTGGTTTGGGCAGACTCCTCAAAGTCTCCAAAACTGAAAAGTCACGATCTAGTGCTAGATGTTGTAGTCATTAATCAATGATTTCATTATTGGTTATCATTATTTTGGCTCCTGCAGCCCTGTGCGTGGGCAGCTAGATGGTTTTCCTGTGTTGCTGAAGCTCCAGTCAGCTGAGAAGGGAGCTGAAATTGTCACAGCCGATTTGGAGATTTCTGTGGAGATTCCTTCTGAGTGCCCGTGCCTTTAGAAACAAAACCTGAGGCCACAGCTTTCTGTGCTTGTTAGGGCATCAAGGCACGTTGTCAACTTCAGAGCAGTCAGACCAGGTTTTAAAGACATCTAGGTGGATAAACAGAGAGAGAACCAGCTAAGGAGGAACAGAAAACAAAAGCTGGCTGGAAGAAAAATTAAAACTGCATAAGATTCTGAAACACTTCACCTGTGCTGTAAGCTGGAACAAAACCTTGAAAGTTCTTACACAGTAAGACATCTTATTCCAGAACAGTCTAAATGTTGCTTCAGTTTTACTATTGTGATGGTGCACTAGCATTCCAGCTCATTTCCTATGTCTCATTAAACTGTATTTCATCAGGTAGTACAACGCTACTGTTAAAATGTTAGTATTGAAGTATCTTGTTATTTCACGAGACTATTACTCTCATAAATCTTCAATTAAACCAGGGACAGGATTTATATTTTTGTGGAACATTTCAGTTCTACCAAAGCAAGTATGTTTTTCTTTCAGGAAACCCTTTCAGTGTGAAAAGTTTTGATCAGTTACACAGTTTTACAGATTTTCATGATTCTTACTGTACAGTTTCAGTCTTTAAAGAGGAGTGAAAGCTGTTTTCTTTTGCCATCCTATAGAAGCCGTGAATCCCTAGAGTTACACATTTACGACTGCGTATGGTTTCAGCCCGGACGTGGCTGACTCCCCATTTCTGTGAGAATGTTTACAATCAAATGGTCTCAGGAGTAGAAATGCAGCTTTTTATGTGTGCGTTTTGCGAGTATAGGACTTGCGCACTCTCTGAGCCGAGAACCAAAAGCTTCGAATTCAGCCTGCAGAGAGGAAGGAATTTGTCTGCGCTACAGTAAAAGGAAGTATTTGCTGTGTTATTGTAGTACATGGCCTTTTGCCATCTTTGATAAAGTATTTAAGGGTTGCGCACCCAAAGTCTACTGCCCTCCTGACCCACCATCAATCACCGGCTGTACGCGAGGGTGGATGAAACGCCGGCTCCGTAGGGGATCCATTGTTTCAGCCCTGCGCTGCTGCCCCGAAAGCGGAAGCCGCAGACAAAGCGGCTCCTCGCGATTCCCGCGCTGCGCAGCACCGCGGGGTCTTCTCCACGCGCACCCTCCTGGCCCCGGTGGTGCCGGCCAAGGGGTGCGGGCACGGGAGCAAGCGGTGGGGCTGGCCTGCTGCGTGGCAGTGGGTGGGATGAGCCTCTGGGATTGCTTTTTCCGGATCAAAAAGGAAAGCTGGAGACAATTGTCATAACACTGTGCCTTGGTTATGTATTTACATTTATTTCCCTTTTGACTACTTAGCGCTGCTTATAGATGAGGCTTAAAACAGCGAGTGGGCAATCATTTTCCTAGCACGCTGCAAATTGCCCAGCCTCTTTGTTTTTTTCTCTCTTAAAGCAGTTCTGGTTACAGAGGTGCCAGCATCCCCAGTAAGTATGCCAAGAATGTACAGTTGTACTTTATACTGCTAAATTAACAGACAGGAATAGTCACACCAAACCAGATTCAGCTCCCAGATGGGAAAGCATCTCCTCTAGCCCAAATTTTAATGACATTTTTACATGAGACAGTTTCACCAATAGAACATGCAGTGTGATTTAAAACAAATGCTGTCATCTTTCTATGTTGAGGACAGGTAACTTGCAGAAAATAGTGGTGATTTTGTTTTTGATGACCACTGGGGGGCTGGAAATGCCTGAACATTCAGATAGGTTAACTCATCTCCTAGTATTTTAAACTGTTTAAAATTTTAAAAAATCATTTTTAGTTTATCATTTCTACTTTTCTGAGGACTGGTTTGATGTGAAAAATAGAGCCTGATTCATACTTGATTTGTTACATATTTCTGTGCATGTAATTCTGTTAGCTTTGTGAATTTAGTTCCACTTACATTCATGTAAGTGACAGGGGAATTGAGTCCTAGGTCGCATAACAGCAATATCAGAAGAGTTGACTCTGATTGTTGCAGTATGTGGTGCTGATGGTATGAAGTATTTTCACACACACATTTCTGTCTGCTAACCAGGAAGGGTCTGCTCATGGCATTACAAAACCTGCAGTCTTCGGCAATTTGTCTGTGCCAGCTGAAATATTGTGGGAGATTTCAGCCCTCTGCAAATTTTAACAATAACTGCATTGTGATGAAATGAGAATGAAGTTTTATGATTTATTTAAAACAAGGGAAAGGGTCTTTCTTTTCAAACACCTTACTTAAGGTACGCTGAAGTCCATAGCCTGACTTCTCCTTGGAACCGTTTTTGGTTCCTGACGTGAAAGTGAGTGGGTTTCCCAAGCGCCAGAAGAAAAAGTTGAGAGGAGTATGCACAGAAATGGGGAACTGTCTGTGGCTGTACCAGCCCATGAGATACCAGAGCTCTCAGCCATTACAGGTGCTCAGAGAGATGCTTCAGACTGGATTACTTTGTGCTGTGCTCCAGTTCATGGTATTTCTAGTTTTCAGTGCACTGTACTGCTCTACTCCTGTTTATAAATCTTTTAAGTGTGCACATTAAAAAAGTAATTAAATTGTCATTATAATTTATAGTATGCCTGAAGTCAATCACCTAATTAAACGGGAAGAGCAGAGAGGTAGTAGGTTCATAAGCATTTATTAAGTACTGCAGTATTAATTATGCAGGACTTTTGAACCAAGCAAAAGAGGAAAGAATGGAAACACCAATCTAAAAAGGCCTTCCATTGCTGCCCTTCTCAATTTAATAATATGAGACCTCCCCCCCCAGTTAGTAAGGCAACACTAATGCTTTCTTTTTGTTAATTTTTAATGAAATTATGATGGATTTTTTTTTATGACAATCGCAGCATTTTCCTGTAATATTTTTAAAAGAATAATATGTCCCTGCATGGAGGCCTATAAATATGTGAGTAGAATTGGAAGATACATTTAGAGCCATGATTTGGGCCAGATTGTGCAGGAATAGGCTCTCTTGCTTGTCATTTCGCAGTGCATCAGAAGGGGAGGGGAGCGTGTGCCGGTAGCATGTGTGGCCCCCAAAAAAGGGCTTGGGGACGGTGAAGGTGGGGGCTGATCTCAAGAGGGGGTCCTCAGCCAGAAGAGTGGAGGGGTTGGGTAGGGACACTTGGGTTACGAGGACATTTCCTCTTGCATTGCAATCTCTCTCCCACCTCTATCTGTGAACCCGTGTGAACATGAGCTGCTGGCCGGCACCGGGCTGTACGTCGGAGCATGGGGAACGGGCGTGCGTTGCATTGGTGAGTTGGCAAGCAGGCCTATCTGACCGGGCTTTGCTTCTGTTTTGCTGTCTGTGGGGAAGGAACACCTTTGCTTTTTTCCTACAAGAACTCAGAGCAAAAAAATCTCTCTCCCAGTTCAGCAGCAGTGAGGCCTTTAAGAGACCTTTAGGTCTTTTAAAAAAAAATCTCCCCAAAACCTTCCGTATAAGTGGACAGAAAAGTGTTAGAGACTTACCTACTTGTACTGTCATTATCAATTTGGTGTAACATATTTGGAGCCTAATTGCATGGGTATCACTTTACCTTGGAATATATTAAATAGCAATTCATTGGCAATGGGTAAGTACAACCTATGGGCAACATCTAGAAGTTGGGCCTGACTTACTCGAAAACTGGAGAACCAATTCAATCGCTCTTTTTTTTTCTGGAAGAATTTGAGATTGTGTGATTGGAATCACTGCTGAAGGCCATTTCTTTTCACAGTCTTTAATAAGCTGCACTAAATTGACAGCAAAAACAACAAAAAAGAAAAACTAGACTGAACAATCAAGAAAATTTGCTGTGTGTAGGTTCTTCTTCTATACAGAAAACATTGAATCTATTTGGCTATGGGTGCTGCAGTTTTCTGTATCAAGTTGTTTTGCTTAAGGATGTGGAGGATTGTGTGCCAAGGCCTGATCCAGCCACGGTGCAGGCAGCAGTTTAGTTTGCAGCACCGTCTCCTTGTCCCACGCACCTGCTGAGGCATGGGCTCACATGCGTGGCTGGAGGGAGATTACAACTCTTAATCCAATGAAATCAGTAAGTTTTGCTGCTGTTTCAGAGATGTGATTGGGATTCCTGTTATAGCAAAGATAAATTTTTACCTTATATGGAGCAAATCAAATTATTGACAGCTCTTGATCTCAGCACTCATAATTACCCTATAATGAGTGCAGTCATTATGCTTCAGGTTAGCAACGCAGCAGCATTATATAAGGAATGTAACTTGACAGTTGTCTGGAAAAAAAAAAAAAAATATATATATATATATATATACATATATATAAGAGGTGGTGACCTAACCAAGGTCTCAGATGACATAATACAAGTTGAGTTATATAATTCATTTATGGTCAATAAGCTGGTCTTCTGAGCAGCATATTGGAGACTTAACGCTTGTCTGTTTGTATCAGACCTTACAGCTTTTTCTTCAATACCTAAGTTGCTTGTGCCGTGCGATTGCTACGCATGTTTTCAGCTCTGTATGCTGGCAGCAGGCAGAGGCAGTCCCGGCAGCGATGTCCTCTGTTTGCTGAAATGGTGAAAAACAAGAAAACCCAAACCTTCTGCTTATCGATTCTGAACACAGGTTGGGTGAGTACTGTATTGCAGCTATTTGAAGCGACTGTGGAGTAAGACACTAGTATGCCCTCTGCCAATTTCGTTGTCAAAACAGAGAAAAAAAAGTCTTCAAGTATGAGAGCTTCTTCTTTACCACTTTCTTTAGGCATGTATTTTCATTAGTAAAATTGATTTGTTTTATGCTATGGACAAGTAATTGATTTAAAGTCCCAAATTCTACTTAAATGCATGTGTATTATGATACAATGATACACCAAATGAATACAGTGTTTTTAATCCACAACTGTGGAACTACTCTTTAATCCTCAGGTATTCAGACTGAAGCAGGTGTTCTGCTGTGAGTGGAGAACCTCTACACCTGAACCTTTATTTCTGTGTTGCTCAGAAATTGCTCAGAAATCGCCCCGAGCAAGGGAGCCTGACTACAGTCAGCGTTATGCACTGGCAGAGTTACCAGAGGTGGGTGTCTTTTGGCGCGAGCCTTGCACACACACTGTGCGATTCCAGGCATCTCAGCCAAAGACTCCGTAAGTGCTGAGCAGGCCACCAGCTTTTTCTGTGCTCCTGTCCCTTGTCTGTGTTGGGAGCATGGAGCTCTCGTAGTCATTAATCTGTATCACGTGAAGGCTGTTACTTAAAGATGAAGTATATGGTGCAATTGCCGTGACTGCAGCCTGACTGGGCATATCAGAAGCAGCTTGGAAGCAGGTGACTTGGGTCCTGCTACTGGAGCTTAGTGTGTACTCATCAGCCTTCAGATATTCTCTGTACATGCTCAGATAATCTTGGTGCTGATATGGCTTCACCCCTAACAATGCCTAATCTCTAATTGGAAGTGTATCTTTATGAAAGGAGGTAAAACTCCTTGTTCAAGTTTGGGTGGAAGTTCCCTGGAATTATGGAGCACATCCTGAAGAACAGCAGTATTAAGTTCCAGGTATCTCGTTAATGTGCCTATTGGTTTTGTATGTGTGATTTGCTCAAGGTGTTTCTTGGGAGGACAATATTAAATTTGAAAGAACAAATGCCACTATAAAGCAGGGGAATGTGCAATGACACATTTGTAACTTCAAGCCTCGTAAAATAAATTCTTAACTAGACTTGGTGCAAACATTTCAAATCCTCTTCAGCCCATAAAATCAAGAGCCAAAAGGTAACCTCAATTCACAGGACTCTACAGTGAGATGGAGAAGCCCAAAGTCAGAATAAAAGAGTATTTGAGACAAGAAATCTAGGTACGTTGAGTCTGGAGAAGGTGTAATTCAGACCTGTACCTGCACATATACATCCAAAAGAGCTGGAAAGAATGGGGCAAGGTATCTTCACATGTTACCGAAGAGAAAAGGGGGAACAATACTGTTATTAAGCTGCAGCAGGGAGTATTTTGCTAGACCGTTCAATACTGGAAAGGGGTTACTGCTGTGCAACATTTAGGTCAGTAGAGCAAACTGCCACTGGAGGGTGTGGAGTCTGTCATGGCTAGACTAGATACATGTCTATTATGGATGATCCAGGATGACCCACACAGAGGTTGCTTCCAGCCCAAATGTTTTATGTGATTTTTGTTCTCTTCAGGTACAACTCTTGTCAGATTGGCTTGTTTTTCCAGTCAGTGTGTGAATTATTATAGCCCTACTGACAAAAAAGCCCTCTGCTCTAAGAACAGCATATAAGCTAGAAATATTATCAATATTACTTTGCATGTTGTAACAGATACAACATGCCAAATAATTCTTACATAAACTCAGTGGTGTGGTAATGCTTATGAATAACCTCTTGTATCTGTATTAAATATTTAGACTATTCTTAAAACATTTTGTTTTCTTCCTCAGGATAAAACTTCTTTTCACAGAAATTTCTTCCTATTTTAAAGATGGGAAATGTATAAAATTTTAGAGTATAATATACAGAAGGTGAGAAACACTCTGTATCCCCATGACCATACGAGTTACATCTTTCCTCCTACAAACGTTCATCCTAGTTGTAGTTCCCAGGGAAGGGTTTATGGGACCTACAGATCAGTAAGTCAATGCATGTGTGTGTTTGGTGTTTGTACATGTAATAGTGTATGTAATAGTGGGGTAGTCTTATTCAACTGTTACTGTAGTCATTGGGATTTTTGATTGATCCCAGGGCACAGAAGACATGTTTTTTCTATTTTGGGTTATGGTTTCTTTCATGACAGTTTATTGTTCAAAAGCAGGCTGTATTGTTGAGTAATTAAAATTGGTGCATAGGGGAAGACACACTTTTATCAATAGAAGAAGCATAACGTACAGCTAGCCACCCATAGCAGGAAAAAATATTTCTCTTTGGGCTCAATCCAAGTTCCATTGATTTATACGATATTTGGATGAAGCTTTCTAATCATGTTGCTGTAATGATCTGCAAACCCACTGGGGACTTTACTGCTCCTTGCCAGGACTAGTCATAATGAAATGATTTGAAAAACATTGGCACGTAGGTGCAGAAACACAGCTCTGCAGTTCAAGTTAAGGATTTCTTTGATTTGTCAGAATGAAAGAGAAGGAGAAGCCCCAACGCAAATAATAATGACTCTGTTTACTTAACCCCTTTAAAGCCCATTTGAAAGTAATGGGGGATTGGAGTATTTGTAAGCAATACTTAGAGAAGCAGTGAGAAGTGCTTTACCCTATCCTGAGGGCATGCAGCTGGGTAGATCAAGTGTGGTGTGCCGGCCTCTAGCCTTCCCCTGAGGTCTGTTGATTCTGTTCATCTCCTATCAAGTAGTCTTGATAGAATAATAGATTATTTTCTTTGGATGCTTGCTTTCCTTTTTTTTTATGTATATTTTTATTTATTCTTTAACATTTAAACAGTTTCTGGTGGTCACAAAGGTTCTGGAATGGCACGGTAACAGTTTGGGATATAATCGACTGAATTTTAATATATCTGTTTGCACTTTCTGAATCAGAATGTGTGGTATTCATCTCTGGAAACACTGAAGTGGGAATTTGAATAACTCTTCAGAGATGTAGAATTCAGTAGGGGTCTCTTCTGTCCTTTTCGTCTCTAACTTATCTTCTTTCTTAGTCTTTAATTGTGTCTGAGCTTCTGAATGATCACTATTGTTTGTTCTGCCTTTTTTTTCCACATGAGAAGCCTTTAACTTGATTTCTTATGTTTCTTAGCAGTGGCATTATGTTTTCCTGGCAGAAACACTTTTGCTGTTTAACATGTTGACTGTGCTGCCTGAAAGTGTTTTAGGTTCCATGCTCTTTCTTGGCTCCTTTCCTAGGGTAGTTTTTCCTCAGTTGGACTTTCCACAGTCAGTGTGGCCTCTTACCATTTTCCTGTTTTCTATTAATTTTTGAGCAGAAGCCCTAGCATAGAATGAAACCTTGAGGTATTAAGGGGACAAGTCCTGGTGAAAATGGTGACTCTTTTGCCTGCAGCTGCACTAAACCTCTGCTGAACACAGCAAACACAGCTTAAAACCAGGTTTTCAATGGGGTATCAGTGTGAGCTGGCACCTGACTCTTGGACACAGACTTGAATAAATTCAGAGGAGGCTCTGCTCATGTGCATTGCCGCTTGTATTTCAAAGGTAAATAATTTTCTTCTTTAAAATATATTGTTTTTCAGTGACCTTTTGGGGATATTAAAGGTAGTTTAGAGAGGGATCGTTTTAGTACACTGTTTAGGAGTCTATTTTATTCTGGCTCTGTTGTCTTGGCCATCACAAAAGGATATGAGGGTGGTACTTTGACCACAACAATGTTTTCAAGTCTTGACATTTCAGGATAAACCCGGTGTGTCTGCCCTAAAGTAATGAGGCTACTGTCAAGTACCACATCATGGTTAATTGTTATTTAGGGCTCTTAAGTTCAGTAGGGTTCCTGGTAAGTTAACTTCTTCAGCTAGCACAGTAGTGATACAGGATTTGAAACTTTCTATCATGCCTTTTCTATAACTCTTCATCTATGCTGCAGATCTCAGATGGTGGACAGGTATTGCCTTTGCATGGGGCTGCAAAGGTTGAAGATGACACTCTGTCCATGGATCATCATTGCTAACTAGCTGGAAATTGCTAATCTACCACTCTACTTGTTGAAAGAGTTGTGGGAGTGCTCTGTTTCTTACTGCCATCTGGGTTGGCTTCAGTGGCTATTGAAGGTCAGTGGAGTGCTCACACTGACTGCAATAGGAAGCATGAGCCTCCAGCCAGCAAGGAACAAGTGGGGACAGGAGCACCTTCAGCTTCTACAGCTAGAGGAAGAAGAGGACTTCTGTCATGGGTCCTAGCCAGCAGTAGTTTTCCTTTAAATGAGACATGCTGGGGTGGATCAGATAGCTACAAGTTTCTATATCATGTGTTTTCCTACATGATGCTGTGCAGAATTGGTTGAAATCCATATGCAAAAGCATACCAGAACCTGTCTCATAACTGTGTTTGCAGGAGCTTTCCATCATCCTCCAAAAGCTAGCCTTTTATCTGAGATGATTCTCCAGGCTGTTGACTACATTTCTGAGAGCTGCAGTGTCCTCGGTGATGATTGCGTCAGGACCATCAGTTGTTATTTCTAGGTCCTCAATTTTCTTTTCAGCCTCCTGCCGTTTTAATCCCAAACCTTCAAGCTTCCTGTCCATGGAAACCATAGTAGCCTGGATTAGGTCCAACCTTCCGGAAATATGTACTGCATGCCTTGTAAAGAAATTAGGTAATACTGGGTGGGCAAGGACCACAGCTCTAAACATTGCCAAACCAAAGGCAGGTAAGCCCTTTTACCAGGCTGAAAGCTGTATATGTATAGGCTGCAAGCCATATATGTATAGGCTGCCAGATCCCTCATTGATCTTAATTTCCTCAAGGGCATGTTAAAGTCACTGACCATTCTCATACAAAAATCATAATGACAGTGTTAAAATCTTAAATCACTTGGGTAATTGTGAACAGTAGGACAGCACACCTGGAATATATCTCTTCAGACAGCTCCTGAAAACAGATCCACGTGATAATTTCTTGAAAATAAATCTTAAGGCAGCTGTATTTTTCATCATCGTAGTGAATGCGGTTGTTCATGCTGTGTCACTGTACCCTGTGCAGATGGGAAGAGAGGGCTCGGCCTGGGCTGTGCCTGCTGCCGTGGGCAGGGCTGGGGGCAGCTTTCCCTTCTGAAACAGTGGTGGAGTAGCAGGTAGGGTCAGTTGTAGACATGCTGGAGACTGCTTTTTATTGTGGAAATGCTGTAACCTTTCTGATCTAGGCACCTGTGCACTTCTGCCAAAAGAAAATGAGAATGTAAGATTTCCTGCTAGTGGCAAAGGCCAGTGTCGAAATCTTTACATAGGACTTTTCACTCCAGTCAATGGAAGAAGCCTGTTTTACAGATTTTTGCTGTCATAACTGTGTCGGCCAAAGGTGTAAAGAGGCTTGATCCTTGACGTGATCCCTGACATGAAAACTCTCACTGTGGATACACTTATGACAAACCTCTACTTTTACGGAAACATTTTTTGCTTAGTGGATGAGGGAAGAGGTACCTTAGGAAAAAGCTGTGCCAGCAACTAATGTAATTTTGCTGGTATGAATGAAGCCCGTGCTGGGAACACACTGTCAGTACAGTTTGCTAGGACAGCTGCACCAGCAGAGCTATCCTATTCTGGATACAGCCTTGTCTTCTGTTCCAGTTTGTCATGCATGATTTATCTTTCTGTCACCTCTTCAGGTCCCTAGACACCTCTCAGCGTAAAAAGAAATTAAAACACAATACAGACGAGTCTGCTCTGTATTGGAGTCTTGACCTTTGATGTATCACGTTTTCATATTGTAGCTTTGCCAGCAAATAGGCTGTCCTACCAGAACTGAGGTTGCTGTAGTGATCTGTAGAGGTCCCACCTCAGCCGTGCTTCAGCTTTATTTGCTTCCACCTACAAACTCTCAAGCTGCTTGAAATGCCTCTGAGAGGAGATAAGGTTTTCAGATTGCCTGGGAGATCATAACCCAGAACTCCAGCAGTCCAATGAGGAAAAAACCCTCTGTCATCAAAAATCTGAGAAAACAGCCTAACACAAGCGTCAGAAGGATTGCTTAATGTTTTGTCTTGTTATATGAGTTTAATTTTTATCATTTTATTAGTTTCTGGTGTTTTTTTCCCCCACCTTGGTGCTATCATTACATTTTCCTTCCTTTACTGAAGAAAGTGTTTGCATCTTGCTCTGTGATTTCGCAGCTCCATTCCTCCTGAGCAACACTCTGATGGCAGGTTCGCAGTTAGGCTCTGTAGATCAATAAGCCATCTTAGTTAGTTGTTGAGCATATCAGATTTGAATTTTAAAAATCTACAGTCACACTTGTAATACCACAGAGGCCAAAACCTGATGTAATTTTTAAGAGGCATCTGAAGAATTGCTCTATATTTCAGTCATAAAACTGCCAGCATTACCTTCTGACCAGTTCACTGATTTAGTCTCCTGTTTTTCTCTGCAGCTATTGAAGGTTGTTTTTTTTTTTTTTTTCTCCAAGAGACAGACAACTGTGTCTTTAAAGAAACAAAACAACTGTGTCAACAGATGGGAGAGAAAATGCTGTGTCTGAAATAGTGCTAGGAATAAACTGTGTTAAAAATAGGTAGTCTTGCCACAACTGTTTCTTGGGCCAATGTGGAAATCCTCCTTTCCCATACTAACATGCTATCAAAACTACTAAAACCGTGCTAGAAAAACTGCCAAATTAGTCTATAAAATGTTGCTAGAATAATAACGACCCTTTTCCTGTCTGACTGTAATGGTCAGGCTAGTAAAGGGGAGAGGCTAAGAGAGCTGTGCTGCCAAGGGAGAGCTCTTAACAATTCCTTTCATTGACCCCTGGCCAGCAGCAACTAAAACACAGCTCTTGCAGTTGTGGATGTAGATTTTAATGAGGTGGCCCCCTTTGCCCCCCAGCTGCACTAGGACAACTGTGTAATGAGGAACCAGTGGGTGTCAGAGGCTTGCCCTTTCTTAGACGCATAGTTTTGCTCCTGGGTATGGAGGGAAATAATTTGCCTGACCCATCAACTATCTGGGGAGAACCCATGGTAGTTTTGCTAGCAAGTTGTTTTGTATATTTTTTTTTAAAGAAAACTCCTGCCCTCCCCAAAATTGGAAAGCAAGCTGAACTGTGCTTAAACGTGGTTGCTACTAGCAGAATTACAGCTGCAGTTTAGACATTGCATTTCTGCTTTCCATCTGTTGTCTCACTTATTTTTTCAGTCTGTCTCCTTGCTTTCAATTGTCTCTTCTATGTCTCAGTTTATCCAATTTTCAGGGCTGGCCAGCCATTTCAGCATTATCGCTGTCCTAATGGCTGTAAGAAGAGCAGAGAAGCTCTTCACTAAATGATTTTTTTTTTCCACAATGCATCTCTGCTTTGTTTGTTTGGGTTTTGTTTGCGCTTGCTGCTCTATGTTGTGTCATCTCAAAAGAGAGGAGATGCTTGCATAATGTGTGTTTTGCTATAGTTGTTTAGTTCCTGCAAACATGTATACCGTACAGCTCACGGTGCCTTTGGGGCACAGGTTGTAACCTCAAACAGAGAGTGAATCAGGTCTTTGACCCTGCTGCGGACCCCTCCGGCAGCCACGAGGGGCTGGAGGACAGGTAGAGCCCGGGGTCTGGGTTCTCTCCCTGTGGCTTCTGCCCAGGGAGACCCGGTGAGGAGGAAGCAGCCTTGGGCAGCTAAGCATGATTTCTGTCAGCCCCATAGCATTAGTCATTTATTCCTGACCTCTGACACAGGGTGAAACATGAAGGTAGATAGGGCCCTTCCGTCTGGGGAGAAGGGCAGCAGTAGGCGAGCGGTACTGCCTACAGCCGAGCGCAAATTCCTCGTGACCTGGTGCAGCCCTGCTGTTTGCAATAGGCTTTTCCTTTGCCTTGTCTGCAGTCGAGGAATGCTGCCGGGGATCCATGCTTGCCTGGAAGTTGTCTCTGTTAAGGGCCACATTCCTTATAAAATCGTGTGTTCATTTTTTCTACTCTTTCCTATTTCCCATGGGAGGGAAATGGAAGTGGAGGACTTGATGTGCCCATGATTTTTCCCTGTTCTTCTGGTAGATGAGGAAGCTCCCAGTTCTCTCTGTGAAAAGGCTGAGACAGGCTCATCAGCAGTTCTGGATGCATGGGATTTTCTAATGGTAGCTTCTTACCTCATCTTTTCTGCATCACCTCCTCCTGCCTCTGTGGTTCCCTGCAGTCTGTGGGTAGTATGTATGCTTGTCTATGTCCCACATTTTTTTTGTTGTTGTTTAATCAGTCTATGGATGCGTTAAAAAGACTAGTATGTGTGTAAGTGACAGTTCGATTAACAGCTGAATTTGACCTTCTTCCAGTGCAATGAGCTCTGAAGAAAATTTTTGTGTTACATCCCGAGTCTGAAAAAAACATATTCAGAAAGATGCATGCCACCTATTCACTTTTGACTTGAGCACATGCTTTGCTTTGCTTTGCTGAGTTGTCTTTACTGATTAGAAATGGAATTAAGCATAAGCTGAAATGACTTGCTCAGCTGTGACTGAGGTTGCATAATTTGTCTGCTCATTTTCCTGGAGCTTTCCTATTGAATTCAGTGAGAATAGAGTCGGGTTGTGGCGACAGAGAGGTGATGCAGGTGTAATTGGCAGGATGTGCCAATTAAAACTTATTCCTTTTGTATTGTAAAATGAGGCTTTGCTTTCTCATTATGGACAGTTTCAAATTATGCTCTTGAATTGTGGTCAAGTCAATATTGCTTCATGGGAAAAGTATAGCAAAACATTCTTGCTTTAGCTATGGGAAGATATAAATTGGATCCCTCAAAGTTCTCCTATAGCTGTAACCAGGCTAACTGCTATTGTACTGCCTCATTTTTCAGACCATTTCATTCTTGTGCTGGACACCAAAATCATTAGAAAACATTCACTGGCAGCATTTAATAGCATATTAAAAAACAAAAAACAAAAAAAAAAAAACCAAAAAACAGACATTTGTGATGCACCACTAATCTAATGGTAATTTGTTTTACACCACTCCTCCACACATACAGGAGAATAAAATAGAACTGATTAAAATAAAAGTGATTTTAAAAAAAAGTTCATATTTATGGCAATTTTTTTTTCTTTAACCAGCTCATTTTCTTTTTCTGAGCGTCCATGGTGATTGCAGAAGGTGAAAAATTGCAAACAAAATTAAGGAGAAGTTCAGGTTAGCTGTGGAGCCAGAAGTGTGATTCAGGAGCTGAAAATATCTCTGCGCTTCATGCATCAAACTCAAACACTGTGCTTTGGCAACGCCCCCTGGATCAGAAAGAGAATTTGAGGTCATTCCTCCTCCAGCCTGCCATGTATGGGTACGGCCCACGCTCATGACAAATTACTGACTTGCTGAGCGCACACCAAGAGCACAGTGACATCAGCGCAGAGGGATCTTGCCTCACGGTGGAGGACTGAGGACTCCACGGCATTCTTTCTCCTGTCTTTCTTTAGACCTGGAGGGACCGTATGGAGGCACTGGGAATAAGGAGACGTTAAACATTCCCTATCTAGATGTGGAAGTAACAAGGGAGAGCACCCACCTCCTTGCGAAGAAGTCGTGCAGCATCCAGCAGAAGTGCTAACAAAGTTTCTGGTTAGAGGTGTATTAGTGGCCTGTTCAGATTTCTAGGACAAATCATAGAATCATAGAATGGTTTGGGTTGGAAGGGACCTTAAAGATCACCTAGTTCCAACCCCATGGTTGGAACCATGCCATGGGCAGGGACACCTCCCACTAGACCAGGTTGCCCAAAGCCCCATCCAACCTGGCCTTGAACACCTCCAGGGATGGGGCATCTACAGCTTCTCTGGGCAACCTGTTCCAGTGCCTCACCACCCTCAGAGTGAAGAATTTCTTCCTTACATCTCATCTAAATCTCCCCTCTTTTAGTTTAAAACCATTCCCCCTTGTCCTATCACTATCTGCCCAAGTAAAATGTTGCTCTCCATCTTTTTTATCAGCCCTCTTTAAGTACTGAAAGGCTGCAGTGAGGTCTCCCCTGAGCCTTCTCTTCTCCAGGCTGATGATCCCCAGCTCTCTCAGCCTTTCTTCCTAGGAGAAGTGCTCCAGCCCTCTGATCATCTTCGTGACCCTAAATGTACAAATGTACAGCTGCCAGCGATGGTGCTTCACTGTGGATGCAGACCTGAAAAGACAGTAATGTGTCCTGTGCTGTACAGGTCTTTGCAACCAGGAGCATAGTGTCAGAGATTGATATCAGAGTGCCTTGAATGCAGTCTGTGCTTTGACTTAACACCGGCCTTGCTGAAGTCTTAATTTTATTTTATAGAGAGTAATGCCTAGATTTTGCAGGTAACAACCACCAAAACTCTGTATACAGACCCAAGTCCTTAGAATTCATATATTTCCTCTGCTGACAAATTTCTGTTGTTCCCAGGCATTGCAATTCCCTGGTGTCCTGCATGTCTGCCTAGTTACCAACTTCTCAGGGGCAAGGGAGCTTTCATCTACTGCTGAACTTGTCCAGTGCTGCTGCCATTGCTCTGCCGTGGGCTTGAACAGGGCACCTGCAAGGATGATCTTTCCAGTGAGACAATTTTGACAGCTCAAGTGATTGTCATGGGCTTGTGGGGCACCTGCTGCATTGCAGCCCACCTGCTTGGCAGCTACAAGTGGCTCTGCCTCGGTTTCTTCATAGTGTGTGGGGCTGTACTTTTTTTTCCCCCAAGGCATGGGTGTCACTGCAGGGTAGTCACAGAATCACAGAATGGTTGAGGTTGGAAGGGACCTCTAGAGGAGGTCATCTGGTCCAACCCTTCTGCTCAAGCTTGGCCACCTAGAGTTTGTTGCCCAGTCATTCAAAGAGGGAAGAAAAACCAAGGCACTGGTGCAGGAGGTTCCTGGTGATTTTGCTGGAGCTTTTTTGGATCGCTTACAGCACGAACTTTACCAGGAATCCTATCCTGGGCTCAGCTGAGACCTGATGTTTTTGCCTTCTCTGCCCCCTCTCAGATGATCGCCAGAGGTACTCACATCTGTGTGCCAGCTGCCTGCCCAAACAGCCCTATCCTCTTGGCAACAACAGACTGGACAAATGGGTTGAGCAACATGTATATGTGGACACAGTGTCAGTTGTCAGCCTGACCATTGTCTAAAAGCATCAAGCCTGGTTAGCTGAGGGCAGTGATCTCAGCTGGCAGTGTCTAAAGTGCTATTTGCAGTGAAGTTATGGACCTATACTTAGGGGGATGTGCTCTTGCTAATTTAGCTCCTGGCTGAAGTGGAAAAAAAAGTAACCCAAAATCATAGTTCCAGTGCTAGCGGCAAAATAGGATCCTGCGCATTATGGGTTCTGGGGGTAAAGGAAATAATCTAGAGAGGATCCAATACTTCATATAATGCTGTCAGAAAAAAATCAGGTGTTTGATTTAAATAAAGTGAATCACTTATGTGTAAAGTAAACAAACAAAATTAATAGGCGATGTTCCAAAAGTCACTTGGCATGATATATCTTTTATGTAAATTTTGTTCTGATTGCTAACTTTCTGGACATCCTGAGAGACAACAGAAACAGCTCCACTAATATATACATGTTGGTACCTATGTCTATTTTTAGTTACATCATATGTATACATATGCATACATACATATACATATATACATACTTGCATGTCTATACATATACCTGCATGCATATGAATTCATAGATGTATAAATTTCAAGAAATGAAAAATGTTGCAAAGATTTCTTGGTGCTCTTTGCATGCAGATCTGCAGCATGGTGCTAGCATGCAGGAACCAAAATACCAAAATGAAGAAAAGCTGTGAATAAACAAAATTTTAATCGGCTGTCACACTCCTATTGAGAAAAATGTGGAAAGCAAAGAAAGCATAAATACAGAAAAATATATTAGGCTTCAAATTTCTTTCTGTTTCAGTAATGAAGATGAAAATGTTTACAGCATAGAGACATTTGATTCAAAGAAAATTATATCCCTTTGAATTTGGAGGTAGTTTAAGATTTGATCCATTAATTTCAGAAAACTGCTTGTAGGAAAACATATTTCTGCAGAATCAAGATCTGCCAGAGTGACCTGGAATTAAGAGGGTAAAGGTAGAGACACTGTAAGTATTTTAATTCATCTATTCACAGATGATTTGTGTGAACGCATTAAATGAGAACACCAGTATAGTAATGGGAATAATTTTCTTTCACTTTTTCCAAATTCAATTGCATACAGTATGATTGCATTTGATCAGGACGTGAACGTCATTTCTCAGATGGTTGTGTTCTGCCATTGATCATACGAAGTCAATTTAAAACATGACATTGCTTTTACCTTCTTCAAGTAGGGAGACATTTTTGCTTCTAGTCTTAGCTGCTGTAGATATCAATTTGTGTGTATAATAAATTGTGCTTTGTTTAGAGAGTGATAACTGTAAAATATTGCCCATTCAGAGAGTGAGTACTGAGATTGAGATTGATGTCTGGAGCTTAATGCATCTTAGCGGCAATCAAGCAAATTTTAGACTTCTTACTCCTCCCATTACAGACTGTAATTCACAGAATTCTCTGGACTTTGTGTTTGAAAAGGAGAAAGAGGGCAAAGAGAGCATTAGGGAGTCCGCACGGACGGTTTCACATATATAAACGGGGGGCTTGAACCCATGGTAAAGAAGTGGGAGATATGTGTATTGCCTCAGTGCTTTGAGTTACCAGCCACGGATTTGAGCCCTGGGGTGTCAAACTGCAGTAGTGTGCAAATTTTTCTACCTGTGTTGTGTGGATCTTCTTTGGTATGAGTTATCTTATAGGCCTGGTCAAACTGATTTCCTTCGGTGAATTCCCTTCCCATGGTAAGGTACAGTCTGTGCTGGAATGATACCTGCTGTAAGCCAGTTAAGGAGTAACAGAGGCAAGGCTTTATTTGCCCTTTGTACTCTTGAGGCAATTTCACCCATTTATTGTGCTATTTCAAAACCTTGGAATAATTAGCAGTAAAATAAATATTTGCCGGTTGTTTTCCTTAAACTTTAGTTTCTCGTTAAAATACACATGAGATTTCTGATATTTTTTTACCTTGTAAAGTGCACAGGAATCTTCCTCTCATACCCCCTCAATTAACCTAACAATGACAGTGTAACAGAAATATAAGCAGATATAAGCAGTAATACAAAACAAAGTTCTTGTTGATCCATTAAATGAATTAATCTTTATGATCAGGTGATGCCCATGCCTACTGCTACATTTTTGTTTCGCCACTGAAGGTGTAGTTACACAATCACAAAGTGATTACTGGAGCTGCCAGGGGAAAGGCTAGCACTTTTTTCAAAAGCAGATGGTAAGAGTCATCATCAGAGTACCTCTGCCTTTGTGTTTCCAGGTCCTGTGTAAAAGGCTAATCCCTGAGTGTATGAGCTACAAAGTTCAAACTGAAAAAAGTCTTCCCAGCAGTAAGTCATGCCATGCTTCTCATACTCTCATTCCCCTTCTGATGTGCTTGTTTAATCTTAGTCTCCATGGCTAGCAAACAACAGCAGTATATTAAAACAGTCTTGACCAGATATGACCAAATGCTAGCAAATGATCTGCAATGGTTGTTGCATTGCTGCCTTTCTTTGGTGGGCAGTTGTTAAAGGAACTCTCGCCTTCTTTTGCTTCCAAAGAACTGAGGATTGCACAAGTTTTTACTAGTGTGGTGATAAAAACAAATTAAAAGTTCCTGGTTTTAGTATCACAGCAAAGCCTCTGGGGGCTTTAATTGGGCAGTAAAATTCTGTTTGATGACACATGCATTATCTGGAGTTGTTAAAGGCTCTGTAGGTTGTCTGTTCCCTCAGACCACGTACTGTTTGCTAACTCCAACATTGCTGTAAGGTTGCTAAGTTAGTAAGGAAATGCATTAGTACTGCCTAGACAAAATCATACTGTCCTTAACCAGAACTTTGAATAATATTTTACCTAATTATAAGTAAAGATTAAGCTTTTTAAATACTCAGAAACTGATCCAACCTTCACTGAAGTCAGGTGGAGTCTTTCACGCTTGAATCAGACCCTAACGTATCCTTTGAGGAACGCCGCTGAAGACAGCGAAGTCTACTGCATGAGGGAATACGCTGACTCCCATCAGTTAAAAGCTAAAAGAGAAATCGGTGAAAACAGGATATAGCATTCCTCCTGGATTTCAGTTCAAATACTTTTTTGAAGCTGGAGCAGCAGTATGCTTTTGTGTCATAAATGACATCTTTCACTTATGGTTTTGTTGTCTTTTAATGGAAGTCCCCTCTGCTCCTCCCAGGGTGCTACAGAGAGGATTTAATGTAAATGAGCCCTTGTCTTTGGGTTGGGGATTATATAAACAGATTTGCAATTTGTGTTCATTAAAAACAACTTTGTGCAAGTGTAGCCAGCATCATTAAAGCCAGCTGGGCCTGTCTGAAAGCGTAAAGCATGGGGTTGCATGCTTGGGGGCTGGAGGGTATCCATGTACCACCAGGGAAAGCAAGCTGCAATTCGGAGCACCCTTAGGTTTTACTGAAGGGTGGGTTAATAAGGACTTGTGACTTCTTTATTGCTTTGCCTTGTTTTTTGTCTGGAACTTTTCTCAGGCTAGTTGTAAAAATAGAGAGTGAAATACTGGCCCTGCTAAAAACAGGGTTTTGCCCTTGAGTCCAGCCGTGCCAAAGTTTCACCCATAGATTAAAACCATATTGGGCTCTGTCTGCTCAGAGATTGAAAAGTAGTTCCTGGCTCCACATCCAGATTCATTTCCTAGAAAGCTGTATATTGATGTGATAAAGTGTCAGGGTCTGGAGCCAGAGCATATGTTATTTTATATACTCAGATGCCTGTATAGACCACTGTTGACATTGCTGGTTAGTAACACATTATCATTTGCTATTTGTTTTTGTTGCTGATAGCAAACATTACAGCAGAAAGCATAAGCATATGCCTTTTTCTACTAACTAGTCCCAGGCCTGCTTCACCCTTCACATTTTGGCACCCTGTTTCCCTCAGCTCCCAGTTGCGCTCTGCTGATGGCAGAAGCAGGGGGCTTTGCCCCCCCATGTGGTGGTCAGGCTTTGCCTGGTGTATGGAGTGGTGTGGGCAGCCCTTGTGCCCATGGGAAACCCAGGAAGGTTTGCTGCCTGCTCCCGTGGGAGCACTGTTAGGCCATGGCCACCAAACTGCAAGTCCAGTGTGCCGAGTTTGGCACTTTCCTGTCAGAGGCCTCTGTCACGCTCCTCTGCCACAACGCTTGTAAGCCCTTGAGGAGCAGGCACCTTTCCTGCTGTGGTGACCCAAGTGCTCCATGAGGGCGGCCAGCCAGGGCCCAGCATCACGGCCATGCACTGTGAGGCATGGCAGGGTGAAGAGCAGAAGGGACATACAGGGCCTCCTGCTGGGACCTTGTGCTATCAGGAGGTTCCCCGGGAGCTCCCCTGGGGCGCAGCCCTCTCCAGGACATCCACCCCGGGATGCCCACCTCATCGCCCATCCCTGGCACATAGCCTGTGGTGGCATCTCATGTAGGGGCGTTCAAGAACACAGGGAAGCCTGGAAGAAAGGACCCTGGGCAAAATGCGAGCTGTGGTTCTCTGTGCTTCACACCGGTTTGAGTATGTGGTCACTAGGAGATCACTGAAGGTGTGTTCTCTTGGTATTGATTAGGCAGACATTTCAGTCAGCTCTATGATGTGCAAATTAGATATGACTCTTCCGTTCCTGGCACACTGCCTGGTTGCCCGGTTAGGGGTAACCTCCACGTATTCAGTAGCCCACTCCGTGCAGGTGTAAATAGGGCAGCTTCTAGCTGTCTAACACATCTAACCCACTAACTAACACTTCTTCTGGTGCTCTCTGCCATGGACTTGTACCTGCACATATATTCCTGCACACACACATACAGCAAGTCTTATGTATACCATCACATGTAAAGAAAGATGTGAGGTTTATGAGTGATTTTCACAGTGCACATTTATAACTGATTTTTCTGAAACAGACTAGCATCGCATGGAAAGGGAATTTTTAGAGGTGATCCCACTTTTAAAGCACAGTGCTAGACAGCAAAGAAGTGGCTGATTTAATGACAGTATTTGTGTTTAACTAAAAATGTATTTTATTAAAACATGTATGTTACTGTAACTCTAAAAGGTAAGTAGACTACCAAGGTACTGCCATACTTTCTATGTTTATACTGCTTGTTGTATTTATTATGTGTGAAAATACCTCATTGTATGATATTATGTATGATTATATGTCTGTAGTTTTCACCTCAGAATATTTCTAGCTGACATGTATTGTAGCCCACTGCAAGTTGAAAACCCCATGACAGATACTGATTGCTGGTGCCACATCGCTATGGGGGAAAAATACCTAGGTAGCAAGAAGGACTGTGACTGAATCTCTGTAGTTCTTACATGTATTGATGTAGCCAACGCCATAATGTCAGCTAGGTTAGAAAATCAAGGCTGACTTGACAAAAATTCTTAAAAATCCTTCATATTTGTTTTTCTGAATAGGTAGAGGAGAGTGCGAACAGCCGTATTTGCTGGAGTGGCGAACCGAATTGCCTTGACTGGAACCATTATTCACTTGCACCTTTGACAGCAGCAGCCAGGTAGGAGAGCAAGGAAAGGATGGGTTCGAATGAACTGGGGGAGCAGGCCTGGGTGAATATTTTTTCGTTCTCAGAAGGCTTTAACTAGAAGTCTTAAATAGTAACTGATTACATGTCCTTTGTTACAAGTGAACTTGCCTCTTGCTGAAACCAGAAGCATTTCTGGTTTTGTAGAGGTTATGTTTTTGTTAGTTTAGACGTGCTGTCTTTGCTTAGACCATATATTTGACCATATATTTGGTTGGCTCACTCCCTTCTTCATGCAGTTCTTGTATCCAGAACTCTTTTTGAAAGAACTAAGCAGAAAAATATACTTGTAAAAAAATACGAGGAAAAGAAGTGGTGGATGTGGTTTTGATATCTGAAAGTTTTTTTCATTTTTAAATTGCCCTAAAGCATAAGTTGGTGATTTCTATTTGACCATCTTGCCATTTCAAGTGCACTGTTGACGATACTGTTCAAGATCAAGGTTTATTTTTTCCTCTGGGTCGTGAACACATGGGCACATGCAAACTGCAGATAAGAAGATAATGACACTGTAGTATCATGATACCCAAGCTAGCTTAAAGCTAGTGGATTCCCAGTAGCAGTTTAGCTGTGGCATCACAGAGTTCAGAGGCGAGTTTATCTTGTCAGGAAAGGGTCTGTTTTCAGCTACTTGTTGCAGGTCCATGTTTGTTTGGGTTGCTAGTCACAGGCTGGACAGATTTCACACTGACTTTGTCTCAGAAACTGTGCATGCTTGTAGTAGACAGAGTTAACTTCTGTTGCAGCACTGAGAAGCTCCTCTTCTCTAATCTTCTGTGTTCCGGCACATCCTTGATGTTCAGAGAATTATGTTAGCCTTCCGAATTTAATATGTATGACTTAAAATAGTGAATAGTTAAGGAAATGTTTCATCCTTCTCATTGGCCTTGTGTATATATATTTTTAATTATTCAATATTTATCTGCAACCATAAGAGCTATGCACATAAGGAAGACACCAGAGATTCTCATGCCATATCATGGTCCCAGGAGGTGCTCAAAGAAAACGCACAATGTATTTTGAGATAAAACTCCTGTTTTTTTCAGAACTGTAAATGGGATTGGACCTATGTTTCATTCTATATATGAATTGAAGCAAGGAATGGAGGGGGTTAAATTGAAATGGGCTGTCCCTTGAACCTTTGCTCAAACCTGGAACCGATCCCAAATATTCTGCAGTCCACGGTGGTGCTATATGGGGTATCTCTTCTTATGGATCCCTTTCCAAGTCCCTGCAATTGAAGTTGTGTCTATTAGCATTGCCCTATTTCCCCTCTGTAGGCTCTGAGAGGTGAGATCTTCCCATGCAGCCTGGGATCAGAGCTGGGTAAGAGGGGTGCAAATTAATGGCTGTCAGCAGGGGTGTTACCAGGGAACATGTTCGCAAAAAAACTATGCATCATCCTCGCCATAGGTCCTGTGGAATTTATGGTGAAAGTTCAGCAGGGAAACAAACTGTCCTCATGCACCCCTGAGCTCTCCTCTGAGTTTGGGAAGCATTAACAGCGTGTGAAATTTATAAGCAGGAGTAATGGAATACTGCAGTCAGAAACCTAGCCATGTCCTGACTCACCAGGCAGGATTTAAGGGGAAAACTGAGAACATTGGTACACAAAAGCATGGCAGCCATCCTCTGAAATGGGTTTTTAGCATAAATTTTTCAGGTTTCATTAGTGTGTAACTTAATGGTACTTCTGTGCATTGGGCCCTTGTTGCTATGTCTCTCTTGTATGCTGAGAACTCCCCTTATGATGTGTCTGCCTAGCAATGGTGTGCTTTACTTTTTGGTTTGGAACAGCTGAACTTTAGAATAGATGCTCTCAATTAATGTAGTTCAGAGCAATGTTATTGTAACTGTGATAATATGTATTGCTACCTTCTGTGCTAAGGATATTAAAGCAAGCACTTAATACGGGTAGGGTAGTAAATATGCCATGTGAGCTAATAAAAGGCTCCCATTCAGAAACTGAACCCTATATTGCCTACTTTACAGGTGAAAACTTGCAGTTTGATTCCACAGCTAGATACGGGGCGATAGGAAGGCACGTTTTCCCTGCAATGCTGCCAAACCAGCAGTCCCAGGCTCCCTGCAGGGGATGATTCTTGCAGCAGAGAGAGATTGCACAAGCTGTGGTGTGGAGGACTAGCTACTTTATTTTGGCTGAGAATCCTTTGAAGATACTGGTCCTGATTCCCTACTGTCTGAAACCTTTTGCTATTTATACCTGGGTAAAGTGAATGCCAGGCGAGCATAAAATGCCACTACCCCAGTGCTAAAGGAGCTGTTATCCACTTTGCCCAAATATAAATGACCATGCAAAGGGTGACGCAAGTTCAAGGTCTCTCTTTTTGTTATGGCATTGCCCCTAGATCCTGCTGCTTGTTGCCGAGTGTGTGAACAGGAGAAGGCTGTGCTTCAATGGTGGTGGTGGTTTGAGCTCAAGATGTGCAAACACAGGGAGAAACAAGAACACTCATTTCTTGTTCCACTATTAGTCAGAGAGAGAAAAACATGTTTCTTCTTCCATGTCCAGGAGGTGGCTGAGCAGGGTATAGTGGGACAACAAAATTATTTGCTAGTTTTCTGACAGTCTGGGGTAGGAAGAAAGATACTTGAGAACATCCGGAGGAGGCAGAAATGGACACTGACTTGAAGTCTCCCTGCCCCTGGGCATTCAATAGCAAGCAGTGCATTAACATGCCATATATTGGAAGGACACAGTCCTTGAAATCCTCTGGCAATGTGAGCAACTGCTTTTAAACTAGAACAGAGACAGATAAGGATATTGTGAAGGATAAATTCAGCACTGAATATTATAAAATTAAATCCTTAAAAAAACTGGATACTTTTGGCAGTACTTCATATATTGTAAATAGAATCCATTTATATTCATGCATATTTTAAACAGAATATAGTGTATTGCAATTTCTGCTATCTAAGCAAATATCTTGGTAGAGTAATTTAAAAACAGATCTGTTTTGTAGCCAGCACTGCACCAATTTAATAGTAATACTGGCCTATGTTAGAGATTCTGAGCCAGATTCTGACAGCTGTATACCTGCTGAAGACAATGAAGACATTAATGAGTTTACCTAGCATGGGGTGAGGGCATCAGTGTCTGGCTCTTTCTGAGCAGAGCTGCTTGTGAATCATGTGCTCAAATTCACACTGCTGTGGAAAGGACTGATTTAAAAAGCAAGAAATGCAAATCATTTTGAATTACAGGCAGCATGAAGGATCCTTCCTCTATAATACCCAGGTAAACTTCCATTTATGTACCTATATGATTTCTGCAAATAACCTACCTTTTGTTAGGGACAGGGTGTGATCATGTTATTAACACTGAACCACACCCAGTACAATTCAGTTTATGTAACTTCTAATACATGTATATATCGATTCACAGATACTTTTCCCTCTTTCTAAATATATTCTAAGGTTACACATGCAAGGCTAACAGCTTCAATGCAGACATAGACTGAACAATTGCAGCTTTCAATTTGCCGGTGACAAATATGCAGAATTATTTTAACATGTCATGCTGTAGTAATGCTAAATTAAATATTTCAAAATGTAAACAAGAAATTTGTATTATGTAGATCTTTAAAAGTAATCCTGTGAATCTTGCTTCTTGTCGCCGTGTTCTTAGAATTTACATTTTTGAAAAAATACATAATATTCACTGCATTGTGCGAATCTGCGTTAGAGGATTCTTTTGCTCATGGATGCTTTGCTAATAAGTTCTGAGGCTGCAAAGTTTTAGCAAGTTGGGAATCTCAGATCCATGCTAGCAGATATCTCCAGATGGCACTCTATTTTGTACCAAGCTTTCAGCATTTCAGTGGTTGCATGTTTGGAATTATGAAGCACACTGTTCCACTTGTTTTTGCCAGTAAATATACTGTGCATTGTGTGTTAAGTTTTGACATGTGGTATATCTCGAAGAAGAGGTAAGAGATAAAGTGTTGGGAGAGGAAAGAAGAAAGGAAAAGGGTAGGATAGGAGAGGAAAGAAAATGCAGCAAGAAAAGTTTGTCTGTGTAATGAATTCAGTCTGACAGGCAAAAACAATCTGACTTCAAGTTGTGAATTTCATTGAATTTGATCCAAGAAAGACACAGCTGAGCAATCTGCAGGAAGCAATCTTTTCCTAGAAGTATGCAGCTCCAAACTGTACAAATTCTTCCACTGATCGTAAAATGTCTGTGCACCACTAAACGTGTGTAATTGGATACTTTTGAAAAGAAAGTAGTGTATTGAGATATTCAACTAAAGAATAACAAAAACATCATTGAATGTAGAATTTTGAAAGAAGAAAAACTATATAATTTGAAGTTGGCCAATGAAACCCTAGTGATAAGGACAGTTAATCATTTCTGGTGCAGCTGTTTCCTGACATTTCTGCAAAATGTTGTGGAAAAATTAATGAAGGTTCGTTCAGTAATGGTTTCAAGCTTGGCTAGTGGAAAATATGACAGTATTTCCATCGTCAATTAAGAACAAGCAAGGCTTTTTTTTTTTTTTCTGTAGGGGAAGTGGTATGCAGTTTGTACTGCACAGGAAATTGTAGACTTGAGAGCAGCTGTGTGATAGCAACAGGTATGCAGAGAATATGAAAAAGAGCCTGGGCCCTTTGCTCTTATCACATGTGTTTCAGTGCAGTAGAACGCTCTCTGCTACATACTGGAAAAGACAACTTGCTGCATGGCATGACGCTATCTATCTAGCATGTGGGGTATTCCTTCAAGCGTCCGACTGAAAATAAATGCCCTTCGTGCCACTTCAATAAAAAAGGATGTATCAGTGAGATTTTCATTGTGGCTGTATTTTATCGCTGCAGTGTCCCAGAAGTGTAACGCCTTTTGGTGGAGAGGCACAGGATTTTTTTAACCAATCTCTGTAATTCTTGTTGCTTGCAATTTGACCTCAGCATGTATGATTTTTACAGCCACGCAGCACGCCTTAGTGAGCATGTGTGGTTGCTGCGCTCTCTTGGTGCAGAGCAGTCCCTGATGTAACGGGCTGGCCATTTTGCAACTGGGGGTGGTGAGGAACTTGTGGGCCTCGTGTGCAGTATGGACGTGGGGCTATATGTGTCTGCAAACTCAATACATGCATGTGTACGTAGCGTTGCATATAGCCAAGAAAGCATGCGGTTTAGAAGCAGGAGCGTGGCCCAAGGGTGCATTCACATCGCAGATCAGCGTAGCTGAAGGTCACTGTGGCAGCTGAGCAGCGGGCTTTGTCCACTCCTTCACCTCGTAGCCTGCAGCGATGGGCAGGCAGCCAGCTGCCGGCAGCCTCCTCAGTGGCACCCAGGGGCTGGCGCCCCTGCCCCAGCTCAGTGGTGTCCAAACTCCTCCAGCTTGGCTCGGTTTTGGGCATGCCGGGTTGCTCTGCTGTTGTGAAGATCAGTCCCAGATTGCTAGTAGAATTAACTTTTTTATTTTTCCCCAAAGGGATCTACATTTTATTTTGGGTTAAAAATGCATTGGTGTGAAAATACAGGGCTTATACAGAATTACCATAAATCACAGCAAAAGTTTAGGTGAATGATTTAGGGACCCAGTACCTCTTTCTGGACTGTGAGGGGTTGTGCAAACCTGCCTACTCTAACAGATTTTTTCTTCCTCTGACTTGCTGAGATACTTTGAGCCCTGCCATAAATATGATTTCTAGCCTGTTTACACAGTATGATGATTCATGCTAAAGTGGTTGATAGAAAGAAAATACATTATAATGAATGGTTTATGCTTTTCTAATATCACTCTGTAAAGGAGACGCTTACTCAGTGCTCCTGCTGCAAATTTAGAAGACCCTCAGCAAGCTCACTAAAAATGTTTGTCTTACTCCCTGCAACATTAGCTATGGAGCGTGTAGTTCTTACCGACTGGTTTAAGCCAGCGTAAAACAATTAATAGTGATGGAGTCACATCCATGATTTAGGTCCATTCACATAATCACGTAAAAGTCAGGCCCAGGTTCCCTGTCTGTGGTGCAGTCAACTCTAAGGAGCTTTGTTTAAGACTCTCCCAAGCCTGCAATCCCTTGTGCTGGTGAAAATTTTGCTGAAGTCAATGGCAGCTTTACTAGTACCACAGCATTAGGGACAGCTTATGTGTAAAAGCCTGTAATTAATCTTGATTTGGGACATTAAAAGATCAGTTCCTCAAGCATCCCTCCACGTGCTTGTCTGTAACCAGGTGAGTACTACAGCTGCAGTCAATATGCTGTTGTACTTGTGGTGGGACTGCTTGTGTGCTTCAGGGTGTGCACAGGAGGAAGGGAGAGATGAGGGCTCTGGTCCATCAGTTTATCTGGCGAGGGCAGCAGGTCAGATATGAGCTGCTTTTAAGCTTCTCAGCATGAGGGCTATGCCTAGTAACTGAGGAACTTCCCATAAAAACAACTGAAGGAGGATTTTCCACAAGAACAAGCTTTCCACTGGAAAATTCCTGTATTGCCTATTTTTATTTTATGCTTTTGTTTTCCCATGGAAATCTCTGAATGAAGTACTTCCCTTTATGTCACCTTAATCCATGAAGAAGATATTTGATGACCTGAACCGACCTAACAGGGTTTCAGTTGTCATTTAGTTGCATCTGTCTATTACTCCCTCTCATCTCATGGTAAATGGCATTACAAAAACTTCATGCTTGAAAAGTTCCTATGGGCAGGTCACCTTGACAGGCCCACATGTCCTAGAGTGTATGGGAGTCCCCATGGTGAAAACATCTACTAACTAGTAACAAAACAATGTCTTGGTGAATCAGATTCAAAAACAGAGGCCACAGCCCCTGGGAAACCAGAGGAGCCTTGGCTGTCTGTGAGTATCTTTGCTGTTCAAACTCAGTCTCCCAAGTTTTTGTGTATTTTTTTACTAGTTATTTAAAACTTCTACAGAGGTTGTAAAAATCTTGGATCCGTTTGAGATTAATGGGGAATGAAAAGTAAGCACAGTTAACTGATTGTAAAATTGGCTAAGGTCACTAATCAAAGTGCTTGAAGGACGCTTACACATTTCTTGCTTTATTGCCCTAGCTGTCCCTACAGAAGGCAGCTGGATAATAGCTGGGACATTACTGGAGATGACTGGACACCTGATGCGGAGCATGTGGGAAGGGAGAGGAATGCTGCTGACACCAAGGTGTTCATTGAATCACACAGTGACCTCTTATGGATGAATGTTAAAAAAGAATGAATGCATGTATCACAAATACTACTTTTACTTTTTCAAGTAACAGTTTGAATAATTCAGCAATGTTTGTAGTAAATGTGGTGTTCTACTTACAGTGCTGTGTCTCCAGACATTTATTAATCTTTTTCTTGCTGTCCCTCATTGGTTCTTCATCCTGCTTTTATGTATACATGCCGCCAATTCTACTGAGAGCACCAAACCTTTGACGATATTGCATTGTGGCCGTCTCGCAGAGTTGATGATCGTGGCTGGTGGCATGCACAGAGCACTAGCCCCCAGCTTGTCCGGGGGACAAGCACAAGGAAGCTTGTCCCCCAGGAGGAAATGGGCTGTACCAGAAAGCATGCTGCTTGGCATCCACTGCACGGGAGGAAGCTCTCTATCTACACAAGGCTGGAGGCTGGCGGAGATTTCTCCACCTCATGTACACAGGAAACAGCATGTCAGATGTCTGACTTTCCTTCGGGCGGTCTCCCCTGTGCTTCTCAGAAAGGCACGGGACTTGCGGTTAAATATTACAGTCTAACCTTTTACTTGCTCAGAGACCAAACAGGAGCTAAGTAACTTTAAACCATTAGCTCCATTTTAAGTATCTCTTCCGTGGGATGAAGGGCAGTTGATTCTCAATCACGTTATATCTTCCAAATGAATGACTCAGAACAAAAGTCCCAGGCTACCCTTACCCACAGTAGAGTACGGTGCCAGTGCATCTAATGAAACAGAGAAGTGCAAGAGTCCTCCTTTGTCTCTCGTTCTGCTCCTTTCATAGGATTCTGTCTGTTTCCCTTTCCCTCTTACTCTGTCACTGTTTTGGTTTTGCCATCATGATTTTAACTGGGTGGCCTGAATCAGATTTCTGAACGTCGGCCGCCAGCGGCCCCATTCTCACCCAAGGGTGCTGGGGAGCGTCCATGGCCCTGAGCCCTTCTGCTTCCCTACTGCTCAGCTGCCCCGGGCTGATGGGGACGAAGGGGACAGATCTGAATTGAAAGAAGTGGCACATACGGACTGGCCATTTATTTAAATAAGTCAAAAGATGCCTTTGGCAGATACCAATATAACTCTTTGGCATTTAAGGGAAAACCAAATACACTTTCCATGCTAACAGCTAAGTCTAAACTGTAGCTGAAAAGCTGAACACAGTTTCAGAGATAACATAATGTGACAACACCATTTCTACCTATGTACTGTCCTTTGGGGGAAAAAAAAATAAAACTTTTCTTACTTTTAATCCACTGCATTAGATAAGGTGTTCTTCAGTGATAATTGAAACCAGAGTTTTCGTTCAGCTGTTGGAATTTAAAGACTACATGAAGGAGGGATCACAGAAATTATTCAGACCATTTGATTATAAAAAAATAAATCATTTAGCAAAACTTACATTGGTGACAATCAGTTGTATTTCACAGTTGCATTGCAAAAGCTACGAATGGCCTCAGTTCTAAATTTAAGATAGGCAGAAATTGTTGTGTTTAGCATGTCCTAAAATTATCCAGCACAGAAATACTTAGGGGAAGTGTTAAAATTAATTCTCAAATTTTAAAAAGGCAGCTTAAAGGGGAAGGAATGCAGATGTGGAAGTATTAAATAAGTGCCATCTCAATAACAATTTTACCAAATGCAGGGAAGAGTCATATACTTCATGTCCTTGTTACAAGATTCTTGGAGAAAATACTCCCACTCAGATAGAAATTCACTGTAAACAACTCTCTTGCTGTTGTGGTTGGTGTACTTCTGAGGATGCAGTAGCTCTTAGAAGGAGCTGGGTTCCTTGTGCAATACCGTGACCTTATGGTGCATAGACACTTCCAGTTTTGGAATGTGAAATGTCTGAAACTGGGAGTGGGCGGACAAGAGGTGGAGCTAGCTAGGAGCCTGGGTGGCTGTGTTTCTGAGAAACTCTCTGCTTCTGGTGAGCACTGCTAATCTGCCAAGTGTGCCAAAGCCCTGAATCTTGCTAAGCTGAGCCACTAAACAAGATCGAGTTGCAAACTGACACGGAGCTATGGGGTGGTATTTTGGAAGTTGAGCTTTTAAAACTTAGTCGAAAACAAGAGTGAATTCTTTCAGACCCGAAACCACAGCCTCCCAAAATGCGTCAGAGACTCTTGATGCTGCAGCGAGGTCAGCTTCCCTCCCCCCACACCTGTGAGTCAGGACAACTCTATTAAAGGAAGCTTTTATTGGAAGCTGTCAATAGAGAGGTAGACAACATGCAGTTGTTGAGGACACAGTGGAAAAGAGTTTGGATCCTGTGCCTACATAGATGGTCACCAACAGGAAGAAGAGTATTTTTCTGGAAAACAGAGGGACGCTGAGGGAAGACACTAGTATTTAAGCAAGAGGTAGGTTCATCTGATTTCACCTTCTCTCTAATTAAAGCTAGGATTCAGAGTCCACTCAAGCTGGCATTGTATGCATTCAGGGGGGACAAAGGCTAAGTCTCTTGTGGGCTAGATGCCCTCAGTGCTTGTCTTCTGTGCCTTCTGTACCTACTTTTGCTGAAAGTCACGGAAAAATAATCTTAGAGCAGCTCAGTTGAATGCAGAGGGAAAAAGAAAACCAAGGATGAAACAAAGTGTTGGACCGGTGGGAATTTCAGCAGTGTGATCTTGATTTTCAGGCAGGGCAGACACTTTCTGAAATCGAAACTTCCTATAGTGCAGTCATGCACTTACTATTTCCTTTGCTATAAATTCAGACCTGCTCATGAGTGGATCAACAGTAATGGGGCTTAAAAATGTCAATGAACAATGCTGTCCCATTTGTATTGATTCTCCTGTAACTTTTTCCTTGTTGTTTGTTATTACTACTGTTACCTGGACTGCTCTAGTAACAGAGTGTTAGCATAGATGAAGTTCCTGTAACAAGCAGCACTGTAACAGCTGGGACCTGTGGTTTTAGATGTGATCTTCCCTTAATACTGGTGGGTGCTCTGTGCTTACTGAACTTTTACCAGAGAAGTATCTTGCAACAGCTTTATGACTGAAAAAAAACACCTCTAGAACTAATTTATAGTGCCAGTAATTTTATTGTTTCTATGTCCGATTCCTAGCAGAAGGAAAGAGATCCTGGAAACCAGCTGCAGCTATTTAATTTGTGACCTGTCAGAAAAATAGGTTTTGGTTTCCAATCCTGATGAGCATCTTAGGTGAAAGGCAAAGCATGGTCCTGGCTCTGCAAAGAGCTGACCTCCCTGAACCCTCAGCACATTTGGTAGTACTGTGTTTGAGCAGTTTTCCTGAGTATCCCATGTGAAGTTTTCCTCTATCTTGAAGGCTTATATTATACTGTTTTGATCCACTTTCCATTTCACTGGTGGACTACCACTATTAACTTTCTCACAAGGCAATTCAAGCTGCATTAAAAAAAAAAGGAAAAAAAAAGTTACTCTTCTTTGCACCTTTAACTTTTCCTTTTATTTTTGGAATCCACGTGTGTTGCATTTTATGAGCAGCCCCAGCAAAGCCTTGTATCTAGAAGTATAAATGTATCTAGAAGTGTAAATAACCTTTTATTTGAAAAATAAAAACCAGCTGGGTGCACTTGTGGTGTCCCTGACTGCCAAACATTCATTGGCAAACACTCTATGCAGGTACAGCTGAGCCCATATGTGGATGCATTCACATGTGGAGTGTGAGTTTGAGAGAATAAGCTGCTTTTGGTAGCCTTACAGAGGCAGGTATCTGCTTGAAATTACATTTATGTTTCCCATTCAGAATACATACAGTCTGAAGATAGTTGTGAAGGAAAAGAAACAGAAATACGTGTTCCTAAAGTGTAAAGCAATGGCTTATCTGATCTATATGATGAGGGGAGAAAGGGGTGGAAAGACAAACTCAAGCACAGCAGCGTGGAGGCACAGCAGGAGGGGCACAGAGCCACACCTGGAGGCCACTGCAACAGGCAAAGGGAGCTCCTGGACATCATGGTGGGACTGGCTGCCACGGTCCCTGTGATTTGGCAAATTTTTTCCCTGTTGGACAAGACAAAATTGTACCTCCCGTGCCATCTCCTTTGTCCCCTCCCATCCAAACCTGCTCTGAGCAGCCAACGAACCACAGAACCATGGCTGCGTTTGGCCTTTCTGTGTCCTTCTTCTGCTAGCCTTTTTCTGGCCTTCCTCTGCCCTTTGCACTTTCTGGCAAGGTCCTGGTGCAATCAGGCTGCAGGATAGCAATGTACCTGCCAGCATCTTCCAGATGTCATGTGAAATAGAGCAATTCGGTTCATACCAGTCCTGTCCTTGCTACTTCTTTTGCTAAGCAGGTTTACATAGAATATAAAAGTCCAAATCCTATCTTAAAATTAGATTTGACATCCTTGAATGGATCAAGGAGAAAAACAAATTGTTATCCTGAAGAAAGCTTTAAAGAAAAATATCAGACTGACAGTGTCCTTGTTTTTAAGTTTTGCTGGTCAGAAATCAGAGGCTGAATTTTGGCTCAAACATCTGTAGCAGTCTTGCAATCAAATAGTCCTAGTTTGTGAGGATACAAATGGTAGCTCCTCTAGCTTGCTCTAATGAACCAGCAGCTCTTTGTTGGTGCAAGCAGAGCAATTAGGCTCCCTGCTATAAGAACGGTGTTTGTTATGCAGTTGCATCCAAGTGATTGGGGTTATTTTACTCAAGCAGAACTCACTAATCCACAATTAAAATGGCATTTTCATCTCACACTTGGAGGTTGAGAAAAAGCTTTGGAAGATTTTAGTAGCTCTGATGATGAGCTTGGTAGAGGAACAAAATCAAACAAGGACCTTTTGTTGCAGCGGTTGGGTCGTGACTGAGACAGTTGGCTACTTCATTATAGCAAACACGTAGGTGGCTCTTCTCGTGTTTTGAGATCCAAGAGGGGAGCTGTGACTTTCCTGACACCTTTTGGGGGGGAAAATGTAGGGCTGTGTCAGCTGTGCTGCCTGCAGCACCTGCTGACAGTCGGCCCTTTTCCTCTCAGCCGCTTTGAAGTAATAGGCTATATTTTTCTGGCAGGATCAGGCCCAAGTGGTGAGGTTGCGCTGGGTTCAGGCTACTTAAAATCTGTCTGTAATGTTTTGCACCTGTTTGATTGTGGAATTTACGGCTTATTTTTACCTGTGCTTTCTGTTCGACGTCCTAGTTACCAGCAGCCTCCCTAGATGGTACTGGTGCAGCTCGGAGGGAAGTGAAGAGAGGAGCGCTGAGTGCAATTTGGAGGGTGATCAGGGTGAGATCAGCTCTTGAAACCCGAGTACAAGTTAATGATGAAACCTGACTTTTGTTAATAATACATTGTGATTATTACCGCAGGCAGGGCAGATATCTCGTATTTCTTATCTTTTAACTCGTGGATCCTAGCTGAAGCAACCCAACTCCTCAGCCATCCCACCCCGGGCTCGGGCCTGACCGAAGGAGCCGGCCCGTCCTCGCGGCTGGGCTGGCGGGTGAGCTTTCCCCGGCAGAGCTGTACCCGCAGACATCAGCGAGCCCCGCAGGCCAGGGCGCGCGGGGGCCGGGAGGAGGGTGTGTGATCAGCAGATGCGGCAGCAGAAAGTTCATGATACAAGGCACTAACTGGAGCTGCCCTTCATCAGCGCTCAGCACCAGCCAGGCCGCTGGCAACGCGCTCCCATGTCCTAAGGTCTTCGTAAGGGAAAAACTGCATTATGAGCCAAGCTGCTCGCCTGCCGTAGTTGCCAATAAAACGTTAATCCCAACCTTTGGTAGACTGCATCTACCACTGGCAGCTGGGACATCCCAGGCCCGATTGGAGAGGTGACACGAACCAGGGTGTGCGTCCCGGGTCGGTCGGTGGGAGGGGAGCGGTGCCGGTGAAAGTGCCGCCACCGCGCAGGGGCGGCCGGAGGAGGCTGCGGCAGGAAGCGCGCCCTCGGCAGGATGCAGGGAGATGCGAGATAGCGCGGGCCCTCCTCGCCTACCGGCCTCGCTTCTTGCCGCCTCCCGGTGCCTCCTGTCACCTCCTCCACCGCTCTCCGTCGCTGGAGCACGTTGCGCCAACAGCCTCCATTTTCCCTCAGCAGCCTTTGCCTGCCCTTGGTGCGAAATCAGGAGTGCTGTTGCTGTTTTGTGGAGACCCTGGCTGTGCGAACTGCAGTGCAGGGATCCACCGTGCCACGTGCTCGTGTAGGCCAAAGTTAGGGACTTGTTTACATGCAGGAAAACAACTTTCCAACACCCACAGTTCATACATTGGCTGACGGAGAACACCTGCAGCAGGAACTTATCAAAAAGAAAAGATACCACCCTGTCTTGTTTTACTTCTGCTCGTTACATCACCTGTGTTGTGACTGTTGCATGTTACGCTGAAAGCAGAAAGCTTTCATACCCTTGAACGCCCCACGGGTGGGCTCTGCAGACCAGCAGACCCTCGGCCTGATTTGGGCAGCAGAACAGGCAAGAAGAAGGTGAGCCGGTGGCCCTGGAGCCCTGGGACTTTAAATTGGTAAAGTCCTAAAAAGATAGTTGATAAGTGATGTATTACTCTTACTTAAGCACAAATTTTGCTCCAAATCTGGGGGTGGGGAATAGGATTAGGTTCCCTTCATTCTGCTTTTAGCATTATAACTTAAGAGCCCCATGGTGGTTTTGGGTATGTGGTCCCATGTCTTATTAACTTTTATATAAATGTACTGCCAGAGTATGGTCTTCAGTATTTAAATCTACTAATAGTTATTTTTACATTCATATGTCATATAGTAGAAAAATATTTACTCTTAATTTCAGATTAAAATGAAATTGTCTGAAGAATAATAGCATCAGCTGATTTGTCTTGCATTTCAGTGTTTATCTATTCTGGTAAAAAAATCAGTGACTATTAAATTTACTGCTAAGGCATAGGATGAAAAGGCAATACTATGATGCTGAACAAAGGATGATTGTATCAATGGGAATTAATCACAGCATATCAAGAAAAGAGCATGCTCTCAATTTCCCATTGGACTTAATGTTAAAAATGTAATCTTATTAACTTCAACTACAGTGTTGTTTGTGTGGTTTTTTTTTTTAATTTTAAAATGAGAACAAAATAAAAATTGTAATGCCAGAATAATCATTTTCATTGACTCTTGCATGTGAAGTTGGCAATGTCTTACAGTGGGCTTTTTTTCCTGTTGTAAATGAGAAAAAAGGTCTGGTATAAACCTGTGCATTTTTGTTTAACCCCAGCCCCAGAGTGATTGATGTGAGGTCTTTGGAGCCACACAGGAAGAATGCATAATAATGAAACAAAATCCTCATGTAAGCATCAGCCAAAGGAGTCACAACATTAAATAGAAAAACCATAATTGTAGAAAAGACCATTTCCTTGCACAGCTCAAATGGAGCACTAGAAAGTTGGCACGCATATTACTTCCAGTAGTAATGTTGCAGTAATGTACTTTAAACAGTTGCAGAAGCTCTTCAGAGAGTCCTTGGGACCTGGCTTGTCTTCGCGTTGGGTTAAACTCACATTGTACAGAAGTGTGAAGTTGCCCTGGAAAGGGAGGCTGCTGAACATTGCCACTGCCTAGCTGTTGGTCATCCTATAGCTTTACACAGTCAGGTATAGCATCGTGAGCAAGCGCAGCGAGTGCCTGTGCTGGGGCTGTTCCTGGTTGCATGGACCAGATGCTGCTGGGAGCATTTGAGCTCCTGTCTCCACTCCTCTGAGCATGCCCGCTGCCACCCCAATAGCAAACAAGTACTGTACCAACAGTGGAGAGGTATGGTCATTAATTCCTGTAAGTACAGGTCTTGGGGAATAAGAAGTTCAGCTGTGTGGTTGGAAGTGCTTCTCGATATTGCTCATAAGATACTAAACTGTATCACTTGGCCAGATGGTCATTTATACTTGTGCCACTTTATTAAGCGCTGTAGGAGTGCCTTAAATGGCAGCAAGTTATATTTACACCCTTTATTACAGCTCCTTTGTGCTGATAAAGGGATGTAAACTGACCTCAGAGTAGGCGAGACCTGCAGAATAGGGCTGTAAAAGTGCGACTGCTTCTCGTTAGCGTGCAGGCCTATGTGTCTGCTTCTAGTGGGGCACAACCTTCTCTCCAGGGCAGTGCTGGCTTAAGCAATAGCTCTGATGTGGCAAGTTCCCACTTTCCTTCAGCTCCCAGAGTCTCATTTCTGGTCCCTGGAGAAGTTTTCCGTGTGCTGGTGTGGAGGAACTGTGTTGTAAACCTGATCATTGAAATGCTCCAGATTTGAAGAAAAAATATTAAAAAAAGACTTTCCCCCTTTAATTTTAAAAGACAATTTTTCTCCCAGATCCTTCTAGTGTTCCAGTTTGCAGTAGGGCCCCACAAATTTGCTGGCATGGCTGCAGGTGGCTTAGCCATTGTGGAGGGGATGGTGCAAGCTGGGCTGAAGAACAGTAGCTGCCTAAGGCAGTGCAGCTGCCAGTTCTCGGCCCAGGTGAAGCTCTGCCCACCCCATCAATGCTGTTTAGAAGACTTGCAGGTACTTGAAAATATGTTTGCTCCTGGGATCTACTTCCTAGTCCTATCGGCTAAGTGAGGATGCCTTAATTAACAAGCTCTTGTCCCTTCATTATGGGATGTCGGAATGCAGACACCAGGTAGAAGTTCTACCCAGTCTTTTCACATTTAATCTTTTGGTAATCTCAGTGAAAAAGGGACAGTTCCAGATCTGAGTTTTCCCCCCTCATCTTCTCAAGTTTCTCAAGTTATGTTTAGAAACAGGAAGCTGTTTTGCATAAAGGTAAGATTGTGTTTTTAACAAGTAAAGTTGGTGTTAGACTGGCTAAATATACCCACACAGTCATACTCAGTGGGTAGTCCTGGCTATTTTTAGGCTTTATTTTTGCCTCTCTTTATTTTTTTTTTTTTAGTGACACCTCCACTGTACCTTCAGCTTCTAGTGAGGCACAGCTTCCTGAGCCTGTATGAAACTTGCAATTACAGGAGGAGTCAATCTTGTCAGGTGTCATTTATCATGTGTTGCAGAGGGCTGATTTCAGAGAAGGATGAACAAAGCTTAATAAAAAGAGAGAGAGAAGCATTCTCTTAATAATTTGCCCTTTGCAACAGCAGACCCTTATCTGATCACCCACGCTCATCTGGCTGCTGACGCTGTACTTGCTTCATTAGTATGAGCTATTTTTACACCTTTTGTGTCTTTTCAGGAACTGTGTGGGCCTGTTGGCTTGTAGTGATTCACCATCTCCAAGCGAACAGGGTGTCCTCAAATCCTGCAAGTGGGGTAGGAAGAAAGAAGTGGGGGAAAGAGTCAATTGTATAAGCAAGTTGATTAATTGTCTCAGGTGGTCTGAGTGCCAAAACATTGCAGTTTAGTCTAGTGAAAATAACTTTTGTGCTTTTGTTTTGCAGTGGAGGTTTTCAGATTAAGAGCTAACTCAAGGAGCATTTACTGATTAATCAGTCTTAGTGTAACTTAGCAAACAAGAAGCCTTATATGCTTGTGTATATACCCTATGTCTTCATGTTGATGATACTTTCTTTTGTTCATAGTGTACAAGTGCCACTGGTGTATCACAAACACCCAGGAGACTTTTGGGTCAAATCTTCAGCTGGTTTCACTTCCACTTCTGACACTGGAAAAAAAGCTAAATTTGGTGGAGTGGGCCAAGCATGATGCAAGAGAAGGAGAACCCTGTACAGAGTTGTCTAGAGGTTTCTGGAGCTGATCAGTGGTTGCTTTCCCTTTCAATATACCATTAGCACTAAAAATGTCCTCTTAGACCCTGCTGAACTCTCACCTGGTGGCTGATATTAAGGTTTTTGCCGTCCTTAGTCTTTTCCTGGGTAGGAGAGATTCGGTGTCCAGTTGTGCCACTTTTGAAGTGCAGGATAATGTAGGTTTCCTTCAAGTCATTTCAAAAGTTAGTGTGTTAAGGGATACATATATGAAACTTTAAGAAGCTGTTTGCACTAGGAATGCCCTGTAATATGGCTCTCTTGTCTAACCTTGACTGATATCAAGCCATCATGAAACCTGAACAGTGTCTTTCCCAAAAGAAGTTTTTTTTTTTTTTTTTTTTTTTTATCATATCACTCTTGTTGAGACTCTGTAACTGAGCTAGCATCTTGGACTCTCCCTCAAGTATCAACTTGTGGAATAACAGAGGCTTGACATATAGATTCAGGCATCTTTGGTAGAACTTCATCTTCTCAGTAGTGTTCGCTCAGGAGAGTGGTCATCACATTAATAAACAGTTGATTTGTGTTTTGTAGAAAGAAACTTAACTGCACAGAATGAAATATCATATATACCTACAAAACACAGGAGAAAGTGTAGGTATATTTTATTGATTTTTTTAAGAGGTGTTCTGATGCAATTGGATATTGTGCATACTGGCTTCCAAGACTTCATGCAATAAAAAGAAGGAAGTACTGTAAGAAACGGCCAGAGTAATTTAAAAGAGCATTTATTATTTTTTTTCCTGTTAAGCATCCTGAGGACTATAAACAAAACAGCATCCTTAAATGTGCAGTCTAATTAATGTATCTTATATGTCCACTGCAGTGGTCATAGTCTTTAGGCAATGCTAAGTGACTAGATTTGCTACTGTAAAATGTCTGCATTCAGTCACTAGTCAAAACCAAGCATTAGGGCTGCAGGGTAGTGACTGTTGTGACACCTGTGTGATGTATACAGCTTGGGGCTTAATATCAGATCTCAGCTGAATTTTAACAAAGGCTTCAGAATTGATTGAAATAAAACTGCCGCGAAGGCCCCGTTTTACTTTGGGTTCAAATAATGGAAAAATTTGGTAGGAACACGCTGCTGATGCCTTGTATGCATCTGTTTTTGTTTTGACATGTGGTTACCACAGGGTTTAATAAATAATGGAAGGTTTTAAAATAAGCTCGTATAATAAGCTTGGTGTGAGTAAAAAACAAATGCAGGATCAGATACTATAAATGTCTTCGCATGTAATTCTTCCAGGGGCGAGTGTGTCCCTCAGAGTTGGTACCTTTGCCTGTTCAAGAAGGCGTTTGAAAGACACTGACACTTTCATGTGAAGTGCAAGTGGCTTCTTCTGACACAGTATGAAAGGAGGCATAGCCGTTTGCAAATTCTGCAGTGATTGCATAATTAGTATTGCATAACTTTTAGCTGAAAAAAACCTCACTTCCCAGAAAATTCGGTGATATTTTCCCTCTATGATGGAAATGCTAGGCCTCTGCCTGATATTTTTCTAATATTTCCATTTGGCAACAGAATAACAATTGCTTTGTCCCTAAAAATGATGCAATATTTACAAAAAATTTGACTTTTTTCCTGGGAAAACTTGGGGAAAACCTTCGTGATCCTTAGCAGGATCTTACCACCACTGGGCTGTTCTCCCCAGCTGCTGCCCAAGTCTGCAGTTCTGGTGTGAAAATGAAGAAACATTTCAGAAACTGCATTTAATTTCAGTGAGGAAAATTATTATATCTGGCAGCTTTATCAGTCTGAACTGTCCAGTGACACTGCTCTTACCCTTCTTACTGTATACGGTGTTTTTAAATCTAGAAATGACTACACAGCACGTGCACACTGGAATCTTGCCCTTTGCATACACTTTGTCTTTCATAAGTGCCGCTAAATTCGTAGTTTGGTCAATCTGTCCTTTATTAAGTATGAAATTCCCCTTTCTGATTAACACATTTCTTTGTGTTGAATTAAGAATAAGGTCTTTAATCTCACTAATTTTCACCAGCTCTTGCAAATGCAAAAGCTTCATCGCAATCCCTATAGCGCCATGTAGCATCGTGGGTTTGTGTTCGAGCCTTTGCTTTTCACAACGTTAAGGTGTTCAGCCATCTGGGGCTTTGTGATGCCCATTCGTTTACACAGTAACAGCTGGGGGCCAATGGCAGGGCCAGAGCTGCACCTCTGTTCTATACTGAAGGCACAAAAAAAATTGTAATTCTATGAATTGTAATCAGAAACTGTTTCATGCTTTTCCAGTTCAGCACAGTACCCTCATCGTTCAATTGCTGTGGCTTAGGAGAAAGTGAGATAGAGCTGAGTTTCTGCTGATTAAGAGAGCAGCCCAGGAATTAAGAGCCCATTTGTATCTCAGCACCCTCTCAGATACCATTGTACATCGTTTCTCCGTATTTAGTAAATACTGTTTAGTTACTGCTTGTCTCACCCTTAACTGAAATTCATTCTTCTGCAGATTAGGACCAACATGATTATGCATCAAATCAACTTGACTTTAGCCATCGAAATAGCATTTAAAGAGGACCTCAGTGGTGTGCATCTGTCTCTGACTGTTCTCTTCATGGGAGCTACTCTTGTATGTCACTGCGTATTCTGATTCAAAAACAAGTGGGGAAAAAAAGCAAAATGACGATATTTTTTGTTGCCTTCTGAAGTTTTAATAATACTGGAAGTGCGGGCTGTCAGATCTGCCATTGCTCTGCCATCCCATTTTAAGGTCCACATGGGAAATTATGGGTATTTTACCCATCCATTTTTGTTTCTCAACTTGTTCTCCAAGGAAATAAGTAGCAGTGTGAGAAGATTAACAGTTTACGTACTTCTTAGTTTAGTTTTATATCTGAATAATCCCAATCCTTTGCTTTGGTGTCACGGTAGGTTCAATCTGGCCATGCTGGAACACGGTCAGCCAGAACAGGTAGGTTTTGTACTACCTGACATGTTGAAGCACCTCCGACAAAATCCTCTGTGCACAGCAAGGTTAGGCAACCAGAAACAAAGTATTTACCTGATGTGTTTAAAGTGGTGGGCTCAGAGAGATCAATTAGCTACTAATTGACTGACAAGATTGTTTGTCCTGTAGGCTGTTTTGGCATCTCTTTGATAGCAGTTATTTGTTCAATTCAAGGAGAAGAACTGTCTTTAGTTTGGGAACTTTTACCTATAAAGGAAGTGTTTAAGATGAGTTTGGCTCCTGTGTAGCTTTTTTTTTCTCTCTCTCTCTCTCTTTTTTGTTTTTTTTATTATTTTACAGTCATCCTGTGGAAATAAGTCTGTGTTCAGTTGGACTTTGGCAACGTGAAAGCTTTTTTTATACATTTTTTCCATCCGGTAGTAATGTGTACATTATGTATGATGCTGAAACAGGAAATAGTGATGTTCTTTAAGTGAGCAATCCGTGTCATTACAGTGAAAAGGTCAATGTTAAGGCATTTCTGCTGTAGGCTTCTTCTATGGCTTCTTAAAATACACACTCAACTTGAATTTAAGTTTTTGGGGAATGCTATTTTTCTATAGAGAGTGGCAATTTAAAATTATATTTGAGATACTTAACATAGCAAAAACTGAGTGCAGCTGTGCTCTAAGTATTTAGGATGCAAGCCAGCATCTCTTACAGAAAATCGTCCATGTTTTCTTAATACCATGTAATTGAAAATTTTTTGCAATACATATTATGAATTTCTCTGTGGACATCTTAGAGGTGTTGGATTAGTTTATTTTCAGTTTGTAATAAATAATCTCAGATATTTAGTATGTAGAATGATAAAGTCTAAACCTTAGTAATGTCTGATTTTGTGAAAATCTGGCTCTTACTTTGACCTGCTGTTGAAATAATTTGTCTCCTTTTACTCACTCCGAGTCATGCTTCGTATCTGGTCAAAGCTTCTGAAGTCAAATGGGAGACTCCTGTTTCATGCCTGAATTTTCTGTAAGGTCACCATAGGTTTCCCATCTTGTCATATCAGTGTTCTTGACCTCTGGCTTGGTAGGGTCACATTCAGAGGAGGGAAGGAGAGTCCTGTTCTTCACAGCAAGTACCCCTTGACTTTCATATGAAATGCCTAAGACAGGTGTAAGTTCCTACAGTTAAGGTTACAAGAGTACAACAGATCCGTTTATTTGTTTTAATTGTAGAATCATCGAATCATAGAATAGGTTGGGTTGGAAGGGACCTTAAAGATCATCTAGCTCCAAAAGTGTGCCATCTCTCAACTGCTGGGATTCTAGAATATTTCTCAAAATATGAACCAGATTTAGTGTGAGCACTGAAATAGTAGTTGCACAGATCAGGATGCCAGATTTTATACCACTTCTAGTTCTATGTGCACAGATCCTGTCCTTGGGAACCAGCAGGTACCATGATCACAAAAGTGTGTTCTTAGGAACCTGAGAGTAAAAGCTTGAAATTGTATTTGGTTGTGGAGAGCTTGCAGCCCCAGAAAGCCAGAATATTTTGCACTTGATGCTTCTGTAACTTCATCTTCTCAGTCAGTCTCCTCAGTTCCTGTCTTCTTGGGGAAGCCATGTCAGCAGAAGTGTTTACCCAACATAGAAATGAGTAACAGATTCTGCCTTGTAGCTTCTCCTTAAGCAAGTTTAGTACAGTTTGTTTGATCATTTAATAGTAAATTCACAGTGTGCTATATGTGCTTGCTGAGCAGTATTTGTTTTTGTGTTTTCTAGTACTTTTAAATGATGTCTAAAAAAATTGTAAAGATTAGTTCAGCTGCCCAAATTTAAAAATGTGTGTTATTCTAAATGTTTCAGGGTATTTTCAAAACTGTGATTTTCTGGCTAACTTTGGAAAATGGCAATACATCCAATAAAACACTGAAATCCAGAGGACAGGCAGAACATCTGGGGTGGAATTAAACGATCAAATCAGAGTAGTGTTTTGAAGTATGAAGAGGTGACAGTAATTGCAATACAGAAAGTAGTAGATTAAAATAAATACACCTAGCCTGTTTTAAAAGGGCTTCCTTCTTGGAATTACATATGTAAGAGGATGTCTCACAGCTCCTGCTGAACTGCAACAAAGGCACAGGCATCCTTGCATTCCCCAGTAAAGCAAGATTTTGCCAAGTGCCCGTGGTTGACAGAGGAATTTACAGTCATTCCTAGAGGTGTTCAAATAGACAGGTAGAAGGCCAGCTACAAAACCGCAGTCAGAAGGGACCCCTAGCCAAAGGCTGCTGAAAATATGAAGAGAATCTCTCTGATCAGGAGTGGATAGCCTTTTTATAAAACTGAGAAATTGAAGAAGTGTTTCTTTACCATACCTTTTCAGGAAGTACAAGTCAAAGACTGAAGAAAAGGAGTTTACCTCCTGATGGGATTATCAAGTGTGGTATCAAGTAGTATAAAAAAGCTTGAATTTGGTCATCTTGTTGCTTTTTTTTTATTTTTTCATTTGTGCAAAATGCCAAAACAATATACCCCAAAGACTGCATTCCTTTTGTTACCTTGCTACAGTGCACAGGCAAACTCATCTCACAAATGAAGATGTAACCTTGCACAGAAGGATGGACAAATGCTTGTCTGTCTTCATGCTGGTTAAATCCTTCAGTTCAGGGATGCACACATACTGCTGGTGGAGAGCTCTTCTGCAAATTGATCTCACCTGTGACTTTGCTGAGGTAGAAGAAGCTGTAAATCCGTGTTCTGTTAGGGTTCCCAGTCTTTTTTTTTTTTTTTTTTTTTTTTTCTGGGGTATAAACACAAAAAACCGCTTCGGGGGGT
>VXAA01003000.1:223271-281363 GCA_013399115.1 Anseranas semipalmata | reverse complement strand
AAGGATGGAAGAATCTTGGAGCTCTGTAGCCCACCAGATCTATGTCTCTTGCACGCAGCTCACAGAGGCACCGTAGGAATGGGAGTGACAGAATAACGCTCCTTTCTAGAAAGTTTTAAAAGTCTTGATTTAGTAGGTGCATCTGACATAAATACAGTTCCCAGTTTCCCAGTAACCTTCTCATGTTCAAAGCCTGCAGAGAAGTAAAACGCCCCGGTTTGAGGCAGGCAGATAGTGCAGTTAGTGTGGCGGGGGGGTCTGGCTGCCAGGCCGCGTTCCTAGGGGAACCTGGCTTGGCCCACCTCCAGGGAGGCCCTTGCAGCTGGTGGCAAAGGATGTGCTCAGCGCAGCTCGCGGGCGCTGTCTGATCCGTGTAGGTGGGCTCCTCTCAGGCACTCCGGCGGAGCCGAACGGTGCCAGGGGTATTAAAGGAAACGCACGTTTTTATCACCTTTAGTTCCCTAGTTTGAAATCTGGAGTATTTGAAATAGAGGGAGTTTCTGTCTATTGAAGAGTGTATTTTTGATGAAGAGCAATACTGAAAAGTATATTTACAGCGTTTTTTAAAGGAGAAACATTAATCTGTTGAAATTTGGAAGTCTCTTGGTGGCTTAAGCTAGTCCTTCGATGCAGGAAGATGAGATAAAACCTCGACTGGAAAAAAAAGATGGAATGCAAACTAGCTTTGCAGTGTGTTGGATTTCTCCATTTAGGCCAGTAAAACTTAGCATTAGGAAAAATAAAATAAAAAGAAAGAAATAATATTAAAACCATCTTTGACAGAGGATGGATAGCAGTTCAAACCAAACCAGAAATGGCTGTGTTGATTCTGGAATGGGATTTATTTTCCCCAGGAGAATGACGTTGACCAAACTTAAGCCGTCAATAATCCCTGTAATTAGTCTATACCTGTTTCACAGTGTAGGTTGAAAAATTATATAGAACGTTCTGAAAATAGCAGGACCACAGAATGACTTGGCCTCTGTAACAGATGTCTCAGTCCAGAACTGGAAATTGATGGAAGTATATTAGCATCATCTTTTGCTCAAATAAAACCACTGCTGTCACATTTCTGTGACGGGCAGATTTCTTCTCTGAGAGGGAATATGGAACAGAAAGGATGCTTCCATCTTCTAGAAATTTCTGCTTCGCCATTTGCAAAACTGTCTAATAAGGAAAAAAGTATTTTTCTTTGAAGATGGCTAATAACTTTATGCTCTTTCACTTAGGAACGTTCCCTCTTGTCCCTGTTTCTGCTTCCCAGATGCTACAATTCCCTTTACTTCTGTGCTTGTACGTCAGCATCGTTGCTGACATGAAACTCAGTTTAGTTCAGTTGCCAAAAACAGTTTGCCACTTGCCTGCCATTTGCTAATAAGGAACTGCAGATCTGCTCCATCGTAACCAATTCTGATATATTGTAAATAGTGTATAAGGCTTTTTTTTTTTTTTTTTACATTTGTAGTGACACTTTTTATACGAGGAAGCAAATTAGGAAAATTTGGATTACATTTTGTCTTTTTCCTGTTGGAGGATCGGACAAGAGAATTATTTAAAAATCCATTAACACATCAAAGCTGAATGACTTTATGACCTAAAATATTCTGTTTTCTATTTGATAGATTGCTATTATTTAGTACTATATAAGCATCCTCTATAGTTACAATTTTAGCTTTATTTATACTATAAAATAAATGATTGATAACTGTTGGCACAGTAGTGATCCTACTAACATAAAATCATTGGGCTTTACTAATGTCCATTTGTTCTTTGAAAGTGTTACTAAGTAAATGTATTTTTAACAGTTACTGTAAGTGATTACAGAGAGCTAAAATATTTTTTGACTTTTTGATGCATTTTTTCTTCATTATATTATTTTATCATCTGTTGGTTTTATTCAGTATGTATTTGGTCTGTAGGTTTCTCTTTTGAGGAGGCAGCCACATATTCTTGAGCAGCATCCCACTGGTGTTAACTGGTTTGGAAGCTTACTTGTTTTCAATACTTTTCTTATACCTTAGTGGTGACCTCCTGGCCAGGATTTCATTCTGGTCCCTGAACCATTTAATGAGAAGCCTGGAAGGCCTGAAAGTATTAGCTGGAGTGAGGTATTGAAAGGGGATTTGCCAATGGGATTCAGGGATAATCCAGGCTTAGCAAAGGTGTAGGAATGAAGAGCGACACTAGGCAGCTCTCTTTCTACCGATTCAGAAAGTGAGACTGCACTAGTTTAGACTTGCAGTTATCCTTAAAAGGCCTAAAAAAGTTCATGCACATATTCTTCAAAATGTGCTTACTCAGATCTCTGAGACGCAACGTGACATTTATCCACCAATGGGTGGATAAATGAATTTTTCAGGCCTCTACTGTAAATAATAGAAAACTTTCTTCGGCATCTATACTTAATATCAATAATTTCTTATGACTTTATTTTTTTTTCTACAGGAAATCTGAAGATAGTCATGCCTATTAGATGTCTAGAAGATGCAGGTAATTGTTTTATACCAGAAACCACATATATTCCCATTCCCTTCTTGTTTTCCTGCACTTTTCTGATGTTTCTTCAAGCCCAATTCAATTTTTCCACTGTAGAAATTAAAAATATTCCAGTATCTCTAATAATGCTTTTTTTTTTTTTTTTTTTACCTTTTTTCTCATTATTGTAAAATCATGACTGCCTTTATAATTCTCACTGTTTCATTCAGAAAATATCCTGTGTTTGGATAATATGGAAGCAGGAAGCCTGCATTGTTCTTCTAATTCACATGCTGTACTTGTCTGTGAAAGTCATATCTCAAAGTTTTCTTCTTTGTAATAGAACTTTGGAATCCTGTTGCAGCTGGATGGAAATGTTTCGGCATTGAAATCTAAAACGCTTAAGTCACATAAAAACAGTCACAGCTCGTTTCTCTAATATGCGTTTTACCTCTAGCAAGACATTCTCACTAAAATCTACTATAGTGATTGGAAGATGGAGATGTGGAAAGGTGTTCTGTTGTGTTCAGAATGCTTAGTTGATGTCTTTTTTGACCGTTTAAATGTAGTTTAAAAGGTGATCAACACTTCCTTGTAAAACTAGTTAGATGGTATAAGGAAAGAAGTAGCTCACTTTAGCCATCTTAACAATTGGTATGTTAATCAAGGCAGTCATCTAAGATTTCTGCCTAGCCAACAGTGAGAAATGGGCATTTCCAGAGTGGAGGGCCGTATGCATAGACATCGCATATGTCTGAAGGACCAATCATATGGAAAGATTTATCCTCTGGAAGTCCTGATCACCCTGCTCTGACTTAAGAGGAAAGCCAGGTGACTAAAGTGCATGTCTGAACTGTAGGTAAGTAATACTGGATAAGGTAATTCCTGCCAGTGAGGTTAGGACTCTATTTTCAGCAGTGATTTGCTGAAAGGTCTTTGAAAGTAGATGGCAGACTTTCTGAGAATCGAACCTCTTTAAACTGTCCTCAGAAAGTCTTCCAAAATTACTGTTCAGTTTGGAAAGTGTAGATCCCTGTTTTCTATTCTTAGGGCTTTTATTGAGTAGTGATTACACTTGTGTGAAATCTGTGGAACCAGTCTTTACTGTGTCTCCTCACAACAAGGGGTTTTGTGAAATGTAGTTACCTTTACTTAAGTCCCTCAGTATTTTTAATTAAAGGCTCGATAAAAGTGCAGTCAACTGCATTGCTGTTATTTTGCCCAGCTATATTAATTGGTGCATGGGTTTTCTTTGGTTTTGCTTTTTCCTTACAGATAACTGTGTCACCGTGGAGGAGATGAAGAGAACTTTGCTCTAGTAGATCACAAATATCTCTGCATCATTCTGCATCTCAGTGTTTAATAACAATGGAAAATGTCCCAATGCTATAACAAGTCTTTGCAAATGTATAATAAACTGTTTAGGAAAGTTCATGCCATGAACAGGACTGTATAATAATCACATTAGTGTACAGACACAAATCTAATGCCTATAGACTACTGCGTGGAAAGTTCCAAAGAGAAAGAAAAGTCTGTGAACTTGCAACAGCCCTGGAAAAATGGGAGCAACAAAACTTTAAAAAGCACAGCTTTGGACACACTCCATGAGTCTGCACAGCTTTCAAGTGAACTAGCACTTAAGACCTTGTGTAACAAAATGGACTCTGGGGACATAGCTATAGGGCAAAAAGCTACCTCAAGGTCTGGAGAAACTGCTAAAGTACCAAGTAGATGGAGGCAAGAACATTCAGCTGTTATTAAGATGAGCACTTTTGGCAATCAAGAAGTACAGAGGCAACCACAAATAGATCACGAGCAAATTGGAAACACAGCATCAGCACAACTTTTTAGTTCTGGGAAACTGGTATCATCGAATGAGGCTGCACAGCAAGTCACGGAGAAGCAATATCCACAGCATCGTCCAACTCCTTACTCATGTCAACATTCACTTTCTTTCCCACAGCATTCATTGCCACAAGGCTTCTTGCACAACATAAAGCCACATCAGAGCTTGGAAGGCCCTCCGTGGCAGTTTCCTAGCCACTTGCAATCAGTTGCCTCAGAGGACTTGTTTCCTTTTCATATGCATAGCCATAGTGGAGGTTTCTCCAGGAAGAAGATTTCAAGTTTGAACCCTGCATACAGCCAATATTCACAGAAATCTTTAGAACAATCAGAAGATGCTCACAAAAAGGAGCACAAACCCAAAAAGCCTGGCAAGTACATTTGTCCTTACTGTAATAGGGCTTGTGCCAAACCTAGTGTACTTAAGAAGCATATTAGGTCTCATACTGGGGAGCGACCATACCCTTGTGTTCCTTGTGGTTTCTCCTTCAAGACAAAGAGCAACCTCTACAAGCACAGGAAGTCACATGCCCATGCAATTAAAGCAGGATTGGTACCTTTCACAGAGTCGGCAGTCTCTAAATTGGATCTAGATGCCAGTTACATTGATGTGGAAGCTGAAATACATTCAGATGGCGAGCAGAGCACAGACACTGATGAGGAGACCTCACTCCTAGTGGAAGGGTCTGACAAAATGAGCCCCGTTCCGCAGCTACCCCTGGACATTGCTAGCAGAGGCAGTTTTCACTCCTCCATGGAAGAGTCCTTGGTGGGGCCGATGAAAGTGCCCATTTTGATTATCCCTAAAAGTGGAATTCAGTTACCCAGTGAGAGTTCACCCTATATCGGCTCTGATATGTTGCAAAACCCATCGTTAAGTACTAAGTCTGATGACTCTCACACAGTTAAACAGCGACTTGCACTAAGACTGTCAGAGAAAAAGGGGCAAGATTCTGAGCAGTCATTAAACCTCCTGAGCCCGCACAGTAAAGGAAGCACTGACTCTGGTTACTTTTCCCGCTCAGAAAGTGCTGAGCAGCAAATAAGCCCGCCAAATACTAATGCAAAGTCTTATGAAGAGATTATCTTTGGGAAGTTTTATAGGATTAATCAAAGGACAGCACTAACAGTAGCCACAACAAATCAGGAACACAGTTTAATGGGTAGAAAGGGCAAAGCAGAGCCATTACCTCTCTTAAATAACAGGTTGGATATCAAGATGCTTGAGGAGCATATTTCTCAGCTGACTCCAAACAAAGAAGAACTCATTGACTCCAGTAATTTAAGCACTATTAAATCTACACAAGTTTATCCAGGCAGCAATACAGAATCTAGACAATCCCAGACCACCACATCATCCATCAAAAGTGAATCCAACCTGTACCAAGCCAGTCAGCAGGGCGAGGTGCCTGTCCTTCTAGAGCCCCCAGTAGATTCCTCTCCTCTTATTAGAAGTAACTCCATGCCAACCTCTTCTGCAAACAGCCTAAGTATTCCCCCATCTCTGAGAGGAAGCCATTCATTTGATGAGAAGATGACTGGCTCAGATGATGTATTTTACCCTGGCACGGTGGGAATATCCCACCAAAGGATGTTGAGAAGACAGGCTGCCTTTGAACTGCCCTCTGTGCAGGAGGGGCACTCAGATTTGGACTATCATGGAAGACCAGGGAAAAATATCATTATTGCTTCCAACAGACAAACAGCAGGTGACAAAGGACCATCCTCAAAAGAGAAGAAAGCAGGAGACAAGACCTTTTATGACTATGATGCCAGTGGAAAGCACTACAGAAAATGGGAAGAATTTGAAGCTCAGAAGCAGAACTACAGGGACTCGCCATCCTTAGGTGGAATAAACAAGGTGGGGGAGTACTTCGTTGATCCACTTGGACAATCTCAGGTGGTGCCATCCATGCTTGGAACAACTTTCGAAAACAGAAAGCGCAGGAAAGAGGAGAGTGTTGGAGATGAGGAGGACAGTCCCATGCTTTGCAGCAGTACGACTGGGGGAATTCAGCCTTTGGACTTTGATCCCAAATCCCAAATTCAGGATGTGCCAAGGAGTGGATTTTCCCTTCAAGGCCTGGACAATTCTGCCCATTGCCATGCAGAACGTTTTGAAATGTGCAGGCCTTACTTGCAGTCTGGAAGTCCAGCAGCTTCTCTGGAAGACTCATCCTTAACTGTAGAGCAAGAAAAGACTGCAGAATCACTGACTAGAAAGCCCCCTGGAAATGTCATCTCTGTCATTCAGCACACAAATTCGTTGAGCAGGCCAAACTCATTTGAAAGGTCTGAATCTACAGAACATATTGCATGCCAGCAGGATAAGATCTATTCACCATCTGAAACATGTGAGAGTGAGATCTGTGAGTCCCCAATGAGCCCAGACCGAGCTCCACAAACAGAAAATGCTGACACCAGTAAGCCATCTCCATCCCAGCAACCTCAGCCATATCATATGCAGCCCAGGTTGGTTCGCCAGCACAACATACAGGTACCTGAAATTCGTGTCACAGAGGAGCCAGATAAGCCTGAGAAAGATAAAGAAGTGCAGAACAAAGAGCAGGAGAGACCCACGGAAGAATTCCAGTGGCCCCAGAGAAGTGAAACCCTTTCTCAACTTCCAGCCGAAAAGCTACCACCCAAGAAGAAGCGTTTACGACTGGCTGACATGGAGCATTCCTCTGGAGAATCCAGCTTCGAGTCCACAGGTACAAGCCTCTCTCGCAGCCCTAGCCAAGAAAGTAATTTGTCCCACAGTTCAAGTTTTTCAATGTCCTTTGAAAGAGAAGAAAATATGAAGTTCATCACGCCTCCCAAACAAGATGAGTTTGGAAAACAGTCCGAGTTTTTAACAGTTCCAGCTGGTGCTTACTCACTTTCCGTCCCTGGGCATCACCATCAGAGAGAAATGAGACGCTGCTCTTCTGAACAGATGCCCTGTCCTCACGCTGCTGAAATCCCAGAGATCCGAAGTAAATCCTTTGATTATGGGAACCTGTCTCATGCCTCTTCAGCTGGGACACCTACTACTGCACTATCTCCATCACGAGAAAGAAAGAAATGCTTCTTGGTTCGCCAGGCTTCCTTTAGTGGTTTTCCAGAGATTTCCCAGACTGATCAGAGCACAGAACAAAGTATAAAGCAGGAGCAGATGGAACACGCACAGGCTGGTCTTCGCTCCTCCCAGCTTGCCTGGCATCACTCCCCTTCCTCTGTACTTCAGCCCATTCAGGTAGATGACTCTGGAAAACAGGCTGTTGGTTCTTGTGCTCAGCTTAGTAATAGCTCATCCCACCTTGCCCAGCAACAGGCTCTTCTTGCAGATAGTCCAGAAATGTTAAGGACTTCCTTGATCCAACAAGCACCTTATATTTCTAACAAACATCCATCAGAGCAGCAGCAGCTATTTGCACATCAGGATAAGGTCCCATTTCCCCCTATTCATAATACCTTGTTTCAGTTCCCATATCCAGCTGTCTGCATGGTTCACTTACCACCATCTCAGCAGCCGGTCTTGTGGCAGTCATGCACAGAACCTCTACACTTCCAGCATCATTTTGTACAACAGCTGCAGAAATCTTACGTCAAACAACCTTTCCAAACAGACGTTCCTCCAAATTATCACCTTGAACATGCTCCAGAGCTTATTGGAAAGAAACCAGCTGATTATGTGCATGCTAAAGAGCAAGCATACCAGCATTACTCAGGAACATCTGGGCAGTACTCAAAAAATACTCTTGCTAAGTACCAGTCAGACCATAGCATTAAACCAACAGATACCTCCTCTGAGCAGCATCTTCAGACAGAGTTTGACTCTCCAGCTGATGGATCTGTACAGTCTTTGCCAGGAACAGTTGTTCCTGTCAGGATTCAAACCCATGTGCCATCTTATGGTAGTGTCATGTACACAAGCATTTCCCAGATCCTTGGACAGAGCAACAGTCCTGCAATTGTAATCTGTAAAGTTGATGAGACTGTTTCTCAAAGAACATTGGCAACTAATGCAACAATGCATGGAATTGGATTTAACATAGCTCAGATGTTAGGTCAGCATGGAGGGCTAGAAAAATATCCTTTGTGGAAAGTGCCACAGACACTGTCACTTGGACTGGAGCCCTCAATTCCTCTCTGTTTGACTTCCAGTTCTGACATGGCTTCTACCCTGGGAGGAAGCAAACGAATGCTTTCACCTGCCAGCAGCTTGGAGCTCTTCATGGAGACCAAGCAGCAGAAACGAGTCAAAGAAGAAAAAATGTATGGGCAGATAGTTGAAGAGCTAAGTGCAGTTGAGTTAACAAACTCAGATATAAAGAAAGATTTTCCAAGAATGCAGAAGCCTCAACTAGTAAGGCAGAGCTGTGCTACTGAGCCAAAAGAAAGTCTGCCATCCATGTCATCCTCTTCACCGCTGTCATCCTCATCATCTCAAGATTTCCCACCTGTCAGCATGCCGACAGCTGATGCTTTCCCACTGAGCAGGGAGAAACTTTCAAGTTTTGATTCCACATCACCGGGGCACAAGTCCAGTGGCCCTTCTGAAGGAAGAGACTCTCCAGAAGAACTGGATGTGGATGAAACAGCCTCAGATATGAGCATGAGTCCACAGAGGTCTTCATTGCCACCAGGAGAAATTCAGCCAGAAGACCAACTGAAACATCAGAAATTGCCTCTTGGGATGCTAGTCCAGATGGCATCTAATACCAGTGGGAAAGTCACGGGCTCAACCATTCTCCTGACAGACGTAGCAGATTTTCAGCAGATCCTTCAGTTCCCAAGTCTGCGCACTACTACTACTGTGAGCTGGTGTTTCTTGAACTATACGAAACCCAATTACATTCAGCAACCAACTCTCAAATCTTCTGTTTACGCTTCGTGGTGTATAAGTTCATGTAACCCGAACCCATCTGGGCTAAGTACAAAGACCACTTTAGCACTTTTAAGGTCCAAGCAAAAAAACACCACGGAAATCTACACTCTGGCTGCTATGCATAGACCTGGAGCTGGTAAACTGACATCATCAAGTGCATGGAAGCAATTTGCTCAGGTAAATAAGAGGTTTTAATAAAATTAAATTCATATATCTTTATTTGAGAAAATACTAGTAAACTGCAAAATGTAAGGTTTTTTTGTTTGTTTGTTTTTTGTTTGTTTGTTTTTTAAATCCCCATTGGGAAATCAGACTTTGACATCTTCCCAGGACAACTTTTGAGCCTCAATTTACCCCTCTGCAAACTCTGCTACTTCTGCTGCCTCTGTCTCCATTTTGAGAATCAGTTGTAAAAAGTGAGGCTTTTAAGGCCCTCTCTTCACATCTGTCAGAACCTGATACATTATCTCCTTTTATTTTGTCCTATTTTTTGCCTCGTCCTGATTCAAATAGTAGACACAAACATCCGTGCAAGTTCATAAGTAAAGATTAAGTTAAAATTGAATAAGGATTGTCAGATCATTTTAATGTCTTTTACATACTGGCTCTTCCTCACGGACTAAGAATTAGATAATGGTGCCAGGGAAAATTCTGTAATGGCAATAAATTACCTTCTAAGGCTTTTCCATCTCTATTTTCCATGATTTTTTTTTTTTTTTTCCTGAGGAAAGATATGGTGCTGTCTTTTCTGTCAAGACTCTCATAAAAATTTATCCATGCTGCCCCCTCTCTTATTCTCCATCGAATTGAATGGGACAAATTAATTAATCTTATAGAGTTGCACCTAAATGAGAGTTTGGCTTTGACCTGGAATGTTAAAAGTACTTGAAATGAAGTGTGCATTTATTGTGTGTTCCAGCAGTAACACCATTCCTTGACTTTATTCTACAGATGAAACACGAGCCATTCTTCTTGTTTGGCAGCAAGCTTGAAAAGAAAGTAGTGGGGAATATTATAAAAGAAAGAGTAAAAGGAGACATTCATGGAGATAAAGACATTACATCCAAACAAACTGAGCCGATACGAATTAAAATCTTTGAAGGAGGGTAAGAAAATGCAACTGGAAATTTCAAGCTGAGGCTGTCATTTTAAAGAGATTTGAAAATGAACATGAATAAACTGAGATGTAAATAGTCTCCTGTATTTCTGCCATGTACTGTAGCTCCCAAGCCTCTTCTTGTTTTGTGTATACGTTAGTCTTAAAACAAACTACAGGATACCTGTATACTTACTCTTGGCTCAACTTTGCTATTAGGACAAATATATTTTTTTATGTCTGTGTGAGAGCACTCACTCTAAATTGTCACTTCTGTTCTTTAGGTCATAAATAAGTGGATAGACAGTTAACATTTTGTCATTTTCTATACATTTTTTTTTGTATCTAATGGCTTCTGTGATGACATCCTTCCATTTTTAGACTCTGTGTGCCTCTACTTACTTGAATGGGTTAGCTAGGTATGCTTACTCTTATTCTTGTAATATTACATTATTTACTGAAGTTGGATTTTGGAGATAAAATATAAGATGGCAATGAAATCTATGGTATCTAAGCCTAATCCATAGATCTGTCATGTAAGGTTGATAAAATGATGTTTAATTTTACTACAGCTATCTATTACTCATGTGATATTAGAAACAACTAAGAGAGTGAAAAGGAAACCCAAAAGTCCGTTAGCAATGTTTGAGGCTTATGAAGCCTGTTTTAAAAAACAAATGAAATGGACAATTGTTTGCCTCTCTTGGAGTATACTCTAAAATGTAAGATACTGTTTTATTTGTTTTAAAGAATTCTGACATAATGCAATTATTTTGACAGAGGTTAGTAGTGAATAGTCAGGTAGCTGAACAATGTTTTTTTTAGTCTTACCAAACTGAAATGGTCTCATAGCAATGTGTTGTTGGGATAACTAAATAGGTCAGGATGGAGATGTGATAAATTTGTACATGCCTTTCTTTCTCCCATCATTTTGCACTCTTTAAAATCTCAGTTGTCCTTCATTACTGTCACGTGGTTTGAATCCCCTTGGATAGTCTCCATGAAATGAACATTGACATTTCTTTCTAGTCTGCAACAATAAAAGGGTATAGCCTACAACTTCCTTGAAAGACTGAAAATGTTATTTTAGAGATTATTATAGGTATGCTGGCCCAGACGCCCTGATCATGGTTGTTCTCTGTAGCTGTACATTGTCCTGGTACCCAAGTCAGTAGGATGGCTACATGAGTGTGACCCAAATTCAGGGGTGAGCCTTAAGTTTATAAGAAATCTAAGGAGCTGTTGCTTAGACTCACACCCACTCTGAAGTACAAAATTTGCCTGCTTCCAACTACGTATCATTTCTGAATTTGGATCACTCAGCTGAAGATAGTCTGCACTGATGTAAGCTGCGTGATGAGAGGTCAGAAGAGTAAAAGTGTGTTAAGAAAAGCAGCTTTTAGGAGGATTCAGATTAGTGTGAGCTGCAACAGATCACTCTATAAAATGCCTCTACCATCCGTCACCTTCTTTAAGAAACTTTGTGTGTTACTCACACCATCTAAAGTTTCCTTGTACACCAATAAGGTCTGTGAAACTATTTGTGTAAAGGCATATAATTCATATGTCACCCAGATACATCTCCTAGTAATACTTGGCTATATTTACTCTACTTCCTTAGAGTAGAACAAAAAGAAAGAAACTCTGATGTGCACATTAATTTCTGCAGTTGGGGGGGACACAAATAATCTGTGCAATACACTTCCCTAATAGGAGCATATAACCTTCAAAGCTACAGTGAATGAGGTGATATAGTGTTAATCAGTCCACCCTTTCCTTATGGATCATCATTTTAATGTACATTTCACAGGACTTGTTTGTGGAAGGGTAGATTTATTCTTTTCATTAGTTTGGTTGTTCTTTTAATGAATCTAATATTCTTTACATATTATAATCATGTCTTTCATTATTTTCTGTCCTGACTAATGAATTTGTCCTCCTCTTCAGGTTTTTGTTTATGATGTTTGAAAGCTAGGTTTTTAACATGGGTGGGTTTTCATGCTTGCTTGCTCTTGGCTGTTTGTAGAGCTGTTTTGTTCTACTCTGTTTTCTGCTTTTGTCCAGCTCATCTTTGCATCACCTGAGCACACATAAGTAGTGCACTGAACTATGCAGCAGATGTCTGTCATGCTTGTTTCATGTTCTCCCCCCTAGAAAGACAAGCACGCATGGCAATATCTTGTTTCAGCAGGGTATTTTCATTTATTTTTCATTTGTCTAGAGGAGTGGATTTGCTTATGGTTCTTGGTTATTTTTGTTCTGTTAATGTGGAGAAGGCAATTTAGAATACACAGTTGAGACAGACCTGCAGTCATCACAGTTTTCAGTTCCTGGGAAAGTCTATCCGCTACACAGGGAAGTGTAGTCATGCAGCTGCTCAATGCCACGGGAGTGGGGTGCTTGTACGACAGGTACAAGTAGATTAAAAAAAGCAAGTAGGTAGGGCTGGGGATCAGTGAGAAGCTGAGGTAACATAATGAATGGAATTCAGCACAAAAGTAGATGTCATAGCACATCACTACATCACTTGCTGCACCAAAGCCAGTCAAGAGTAGTTTGTAAGCATCGCAGCAGGAAGGAGGAAGCTAACAACCATATTATTACCTCTGGCAGGTGGCTTGATTCAAATGAAATTATTTGAATCACAAAATCTGCTTTCCATCAGCTGTGACTACAGAACCCTGATGGAATATGAAGCAGTATTGCTCAAAGAAAATCAGCAATTTGAAGTTTGGTAGTTGCTACAGTGCAGTGAGTTACTCATGGTGTGAAGTTAAAAGAAAGGACGGATAGAGCAAATGTTCCCGCTCATCTGACATCTTGCTTAATGACATATCAGCTTACAGCAAGAGTGCACAGTTTGCTTATGTTTGCTCTTTTGTATCTATCAGTAATAGACTGTAATTGAAAATGCTCAGTAAAATAGCATTTTGGTTAGCAATTGCATGACTCTGAAGCTTGTGAATGCTTTTCAGCTCTAGAGCCCCATTCAAATCAAGCTCAGAGCACCAGTGACCATAGTCACATGCCACATGTTGTGTAGTAGGAAAGGGGAAATTATTGAAAGATTTCAGAGAAACACAAATTAGTAGTAAGATCTAATATTCCTGGGGGCTAGGAAAGGTATTCACTTTAGACTCAGACTTCTGGTGTTTCAGTGTTTGGACCAGGCCATATTTAAATGTCAGATTTGTGTGTGTCGTTTCTCTTACAGTTGTTGTTCTGTTAGGGCATACTTAGAGAGTCGAGGTCACTTGTGGTCAAGAACTGTGCATATGAATGACAAAGAGATGACTTGTCTAATTTACTTTGTACCCAGTGGGATCTGAGAGGTGACAGAAGCTGGTGGAATGAGGTCAGGCAGAGGATGTTGTAACACAGCATTTTTCTTAGCAGTATCAATCAGGGATGATTTGGTGGACTCCATCCCAGCAAAATCAGACTATAAGGAGAGATGAATAGAAGAGAAGATGGCAGTCTTTCAAACAATAATGAATATTTTTTCTGTCTGTGGAAGAAGGCCTGGAGGTGTCTGGTGAAGTGATAGCTAGAGACATGACTAGGAGTCACTGGCATGTGAAGATGAAGGAGAACATGGGAATTGGGGTGCACAGAAAAGTAGAATCCCAGAAATGTTGTACAACCAAAACTGCTAGAGAAATGACTATTAAACACATTAAACTATGCCAGTTTTGCCTGTGGTGCCAGGGACAATGAAGGAAAAGGGAGAGGGCCAACTTTATTAGAAAGAAGATGAGAAAAACTGAATTTAGGCACCTACGTTTGAAAGAGGAGCTGATGTTTTTAATAGATAATGAGAGGGACATGAGAACAGGACAGTGTTTTATGTATTTGTAAGACATTAACTTCAGTATTTATATCATCAGTGATATTACTGAACATATGGAAGAAGTGTTCGTCTGAGAAAAGCAGACTTGAAAAATGTTTCAGCTCTGTAACCCAAAAATTGCCACTTGCTTCTTGTAGACTTATCATCACATTAACAGAACCTTTCACACAATCCCTTATTTATTTAAAGTGCTGACTGTCAGTACCAGTGATAGTTTGTAGGCTGTGCATCCACAGTATGACTGAAAATACTTTGTGCTGCTTAGGGAGAGGACGATGGAGGAAAAAGGGTAGAAAAATTATTTCTCAGTTCTTGCAATTTCCGGATTTTACTTCAGGTGAATGTGGATGAAGTTCTCTGTCTAGGCAATGCCCAGTGACTTCAAACGTCAGAACAGACGGAGCAGATCCCTTCAGCCCTTTTAGATTTCAGTGTTACCAGTTTATCATAATAGTAAAGGAAATGTGCAGCTTTACATAGATTTGCATATCTTATTTATTATCTAACTACAGATAATGTAATCAGCAAAAATAGCATGGAATGCTTACGCCTGTGCTAACAAAAATTCCTTTAGTGTTCTGCTAAGTAAGCAGGTTGGAAGTTTCCTATTTTGTTTCTAGAGCGGCAAGTACCTGTGTGAGCTCAACACAATATTCCTTAGGGAGGGGCCCATCTTCACAAACTTCAGACATCAGTGGTGTAAATACGTATATCCTTGCTGGTCATCTGCATTTCCTTTATGCTTAATGGGGAGAAACGGGCATTTCCAGGATGTGATTTATCTGATCCAAAGGGATAAATACAGTAAAATAGGTCAAATGAATCATGCCACATGAATCATGTTTTCAGTGGTGGTAGATGCCTGTGTGATACAAGAGTACAAATAGATTAAATGAATCCAACATGCAGATCCATATTTGAGGTTGTGCTTTGTCTATAGGAATGGTAGCTAATCTGTTTCCTGACAGTGTGTTTATATGATACCTATACTACAGCCCTTTGGTCTCATACTGTTAAAAAATAACTAAGATACACAAACACAATGGGACTGGTGCATCCCCTGAAAGGGCAATACTTTGTGAGTTCCGGCCTGAAAATTCAGCAGTTCACATGGAGTTCTGTGGAAGTTTTGTGTTGAGATACATACAGGATCAGATCAGATACACAGAGGTGATGTTTGTGCATGTATGTGACCTGGAGGCTGTAAGATTTAAATGCTCATTCTCTTCCAACAGGTATAAATCAAATGAGGATTATGTCTATGTCAGAGGTCGTGGCCGAGGAAAGTACATTTGTGAAGAATGTGGAATTCGCTGCAAAAAGCCAAGCATGCTCAAAAAACATATCCGCACTCATACTGATGTCCGGCCTTATGTATGCAAGTTGTGCAATTTTGCCTTCAAAACTAAAGGTATTTGACCCTTTTTGCTGAACTTTTGCCACTTCCCAAACAAATCCTGAGCTATTTTGCCATTTGGGATCCAAGCACCCTTTTCAGTCAAGGAGAGAATTTTCTTAAAAATAAAATGTCTGTACTTATGATACAAGACTCCATGAGAGAGATTGTTCTCTTCTGTTGAATTTATCCAGGAATTTTGTGAGACTCAGAGACTCCTTGGATAGCTTCATTAAGAGCTATAGGCTCTTGGCTGGTCCATCTGTCTGCAGAATAAATGTAGTAGCATAAGAACTGCCCTTACAAATAATACTTTCTGCCAAAGTTGTTATGTGGTACAAATTTTAATTGCAACAACACTCAAATGCTACCAGGAGAGTACACTTATTATGACATAATGTAGAAGCAGAGCATCAGCTGCTGAGGAAAACATGCCTTCACAGGCTTTACAGTGGGTCAGTTTCAAGTTTATAAATAATGTATGTCTCCCACATGGGCCACTGCATCCACTGCGGCATTAATTATGAATAGAGATCTGATAGCCTGTGTTCACATGTATTTATCAGCACAGAAAAAAACTTCCATTTGTCGCCCTGAGGCCACAGATAGTGATATTCTTTGGAATTTGGATTTGCCATGCAACCGTCTCCTTAAAAGAAAAAAATCCTTTTCTTTGGTAGCATTTCTTTGTAGCGCAGCCCAAATGAGCCTTAACATTCTCAGTTTCCTGGCTTCCCTTTGACAGGCAAGGGAAATGGATTCTGGTCCCACTGCACTGAATTTACTTGAAGGGGGAGAGAGGAAGCTGAAAGAAATTTCTCTTGAGATCCCAGTGCAGCTTCATGGCTGTTTTGAGGATTGAGGATTGTAATACTTTCCATGACTCCAGCACTTCTTCCTCTGCCAAAGATGGGAATAGCTGATGGATGGTAGTAGATCCATCAACCTAATTTGAGATGAGAACTTTCATTGGGGTGTAGAGACAAAGAGAAGGAGCTGCTCATGGTAGTCCCAGTGGGCCATCTGGGGAGCTGTTCTCAGATCACTGTTTACATTTGACATTGCAGGAGAAGCGGGTCTTGAGGAGAGACTTGAAGGAGGATTGTGGTTTTGCAGCTGTGTTCAGAGAGGACATTCCAGGCAGAAGAGATGGCATGGAAATAAATGTCAAATTGCTTGCTGGGGCTGGCATTTCTGGCAGAGAAGAAGAAACAGGGAGGAGGTGGTGTGCTATTGCACAAGAGGGGGATGAGTAGGAAGAGACTAAGTTAGCCTTCAAAGTGCAGAAGTGTCTAACTGGTGTGTTACTGCTCCTGGGCAGTTGCCAGCCTCATAACTATTGTTTCTATTTTGCTGAGGACAGTAGGGGACAGACCTTCAAAGGTACTTAGGTTTTCAGTGTACACCTTAAGCATTTAGCCACCTAGAGGCATCAGAAGCTGTGTTAGATTTTTCATGCAGTGCACAGACACCGTAAGAAACTTACCAAGAAGAGAATTACATAAACTAGCCAGGACTGAGAATCAGAGAAGAGGAGCCTGGCTTATGGGCTTCTAAGCACACCTCCACTATCTGAGAGAATGGTGCAATGTTCCTGCCGCCAGGTTGCATGTGCCACCCATACCATCTGGAAACACTGGTCAGGGTCCCAAAAGCAGCACAGGTACATTCACAGAGTGCTGTCCTTGAGGTAAGAAGTGTCGTGTCTGGCTTGGCACTTTCCCCGTTGGATGTTGCAGATATGACTTGAAGTGGCTAATGGATTAGAGTAATATTTTTGTTTCTCTGGCTTGTGCTCGTTGTGCTTAGGGTTCTTTGCCATGAAATGTCTCTTGGGGCCAGTCTCAACCCAGTTCTGTTATCTGTGAAAAAACAGACCAAGACAGACACTCCAGAAAGTCAATAGTCTAGTGTTAGATTGCTCCCTCAGGGGAACGGGAGATCTGATTTCAAATCCCTGCTGTGTCTGGTTCAGATCCGTACTCCATAGCAGGGAGCTGAACCTGGGTTTACCACATCCCAGGTGAGTGCTCTAAGTACAGCTCCTCCCAGTTCAGAGATTGCAGCCAGACAGTAAACTTGCACTGAGAAATCACTCATAAATGTCTTTTTTGTTGCTTCAAAATGCTTCAAGCACACTGATTGTTTGAAGCCCACATGCGATGTAAATGGGAGAGTCCTTAGCTTGAGTGTGCTACTGTGAAACTCTGACTGAACCCTGAATGACTGGTGTGCATTGGCGTTAAATCAATGTCTGGGCAATCTGTACATATCACAGACACTAAGCCCAGGGATAGATAACATAGAAAAGTGAGTTTTTGAGCTTGCTGGGGCACCTAAATGTCGTGTGGAAAATTGGAGAGATGCATATATTACCTCTCAGTCCCTGAGTTTAAGTTTATTCAAACATTATTATTTTTTTGAAGATATTAAAACCCACTCTCATTAAAACAGGCTCTGAGGGCAATGGGCTGAATGAATCAGCCCCGTCTGGTCTTTTTGTTTGCTTATTTTTTATTTGTTTGTTTGTTTTTAAACTAAAAACCCCATCTGCAGGATAATGGAGTTAAGATACACCAAAACCTGACTTGGAAAGTGATCTTTGCTGTTGTCAGTTAATTAGATTCATCTTTGATCCGTAGGAAATCTGACAAAACATATGAAGTCTAAAGCACACATGAAAAAATGCCTGGAGCTTGGTGTATCAATGACATCTGTAGATGATGCTGAAACTGAAGAAGCAGGTATGTCAGAATGATTTAATTTAGTTGGAATGGCCTCTGGAGTATGCAAATGACTCATTGCACTTTAGCACAGTGGCTGGCATGGGAAAATATATTAAGAATATTTGGGGCATTTTTTAATTAAGAGGCATCTTTCTAACAAACAGGAAGTATAAAAAATCTGATCTGAGATATTTTGTATTATGGTACATGAGGAGAAGCTAGAAATAAAAGTATGATCTGTTATTTGTCATCTGTCTCATACAAAGTACCACATATTTTCAATTTAGATGTGAGAGATGACAACATTCAGTGAAGTTACAAGGTGGGGCAGGATTTGCTTTGTATACTTTCCTTTTCATAGGAATGAATTTGAGTATAGAGTTTTAAGGTATTATTATAAGGTATATATATATATGAAAATATACATTCTGAGACCATTAAGAACTGCTTTATTTAGCCATCCCAGATGAAGAGCATCCAGCAATGGCACTGGGTGTTCTGGGTGGGGAGTGAATGTGGCAGAAGGTGTAAGAAGTGTTGCATGTGCTCACCGTTTTGACTTGCCATGGCTGTTTCAGAAAACATGGAGGACATGCAGCAGGAGGCGGAGAAGAGTAGCAACCTGACAGGCGTGTCAGCAGAGCATCAGTTTTCTGATGCGGAGGAGTCGGATGGTGAGGATGGTGATGACAACGATGAAGACGATGAAGATGAGGATGACTTTGATGATACTCAGGGAGACTCAACGCCAAAAACCAGATCAAGAAGCACCAGCCCGCAGCCCCCTCGCTTCTCCTCCCTGTCGGTGAACTCGGCTGGGGCATCGCAGGGGGCTTCCCCTGAGGGCTCCCTTTCCGTGGGACACTCCTCCCTCATCAGTTATTTGGTCACCTTACCTAGCATTCAGGTTACCCAGCTTGTAACACCAAGTGACTCCTGTGAAGACTCACAGATGACAGAATATCAGAGGTTTTTCCAGAGTAAGAGCACCGATTCAGAGCCTGACAAAGACAGGTTAGACATACCTAGCTGCATGGATGAGGATTATGTGCTTTCGTTAGACCCCAGTTCTTCTCCAAGGGACCTCTCACCTTCCAGTCGGCAGTCATCCCCCGGCTATGATTCTTCACCATATAGAGATAACTCACCAAAGAGGTATTTAATGCCAAAAGGGGATTTGTCACCCAGAAGGCATCTGTCACCCCGGAGAGATATTTCACCCATGAGGCACCTTTCCCCGCGGAAGGAGGCTGTGCTGAGGAGAGAGTTATCACCAAGACGGGACGCTTCACCGAGACGTCACCTATCGCCACGGAGACCAATGTCACCAGGGAAGGATGCATCTGTTAGAAGAGATTTGTCTCCTAGGCGAGAGAGGAGATACATGGCCTCAGTTAGAGCAGCATCTCCCAGGAGGGGCTTATACCATAATCCAGCGTTGTCCATGGGTCAATATTTACAGTCCGAATCTATTCCAGTGGGGCATTCAGTAAGTATGAAAGAGTATTTTTACTCCTGTTGTCAAAACCAGTGCTCTTGCCTAATCTGTGCGTAGTATTTTGAAAAACTTGGCAGCTTTGTAGAAAAAGAAAGCATAAGCTTTGAACTTGAGTGTGAAGTCCTGGAGTGAATGCAAGAAATTTGGAATAGACAGGGACTAAGTCAGGATGCTGATTCAGTTAGATGCAATATAGTCAGCCTAAGGGTCAAATCTTTACTTTGTACACATCAGAGTAGCTCCCTTAACTTCAATGAAATTAGGCTGGCGTACATTAACTGCCCCTGTCTTTATTTTAAAACATCCCAGGAAGCTTACATGGTATATAGGGGTTGTTACTGCACTGTAAAACCTTTTACCTTCCAGACTGGCAGATGGGATCAAGCCCAGATCAGGGCTTAAGGCCCTGAGACTGCAGTATGTCGCCCATCCCTGAAGTATTGTTTAATGCAATAAAAACACTAAAATAAATGGAACCCCTTTGAAAAGCAGGGTGCACATCTAAATCAGGATCTGTGGCTGGACTTTAAAGGATATTATTCTGTGACGGGAGCAGACAGCTGTCTGCCCCGCAGAAAGCACCATCACAACTGGCTGTTTCGGCAGGGACATGACCATCTGAGTGGAAATGGAAATATGCAAAACTTGCACCGCTGCTGTCTGTGCTGTTCCCTTTCAGTAAGCTCTCAGAAAATGCCAGCTTGGCTCTTTTGACAGGCCCTAGCATTCACAAAGCACTCTCTCCACAAATAAATTTGGTCTTTGGAGTTAGGGAATGGCTTTACTGTGTATACATTTATTTATTTATGTAGTATGCTTCCCTTGCCACATTTGAGGCTACTGCTGCCCTCTCACTGCCTACCTCACTAACCTGTGTGTGGATCCAACTTGGGCAAGCTGTGACAGGTTGCCACCATGTCAGTCCCTGACAGGGCTAGCCTCCTCTCCTCTCCATCACCAGTCTTCTTTGCTCTTTGTGTAATCATGGTTCTTCTCTGTAGGGGAGAAAAACTGAACCCTGAGCTCATAAAATTAGCATTTCCAGAGCTCTGGTTTGAATTTCTCTGCAGAGCCAGGCTGGGGAAGGTAGGCTTGGGCAGATGTGTTACCTGCACCTAGGTCTGGAGTGTGAACGCAGCTGCATAGAGGTGGCTGCTGGAGCAAGGATGGATCAAACAGTGCTGAGGAGCACCAGCCTGGTAGATCCAAAAGTGGCTTCCTGGCTTTTCAGGATGATTAGGGAAAGTTGCAATGTGAGTGTCTATGCGTGTAGGCAGGAGCAACACAGGTCCCTGCAACCCTGTGCAGAGCTTGTCCTGCCCCTGTCCAGAGCCTGCTCCAGCCCCCCGTCACCAAGCTCCATCCTTGCCCCAACCACCTCCTCCTGGCCTCACATCTGGTCCTGCTCCCTCATCTTAGATGTGGTATCATGGTCTGGTAAGTTGCTGGGGAGAGCAGCAGAGAGGGGTGGCTTCCAAAGCTGTCCTGGGGAAGGGCATGTTGAAACCCTGCTGTGCTCTCCCAGGCATGATCGCTGTGTAGCTGAGAGAGGATACAAATGCATCAGCCGTACTGACAAAGTAAGGAAGTACAAAAAAAGGACAAACAGCCACCAGTTTAAGAGTCATAATGCCTTAGTATTGAGTGGAAGGGATTATAAGAGATGCTACAGCCAACATTGTATAGAGAGTTTAGTCCCTAATGTCCTGCATGAGACACTTCCACTGGCACCCTGTAGTGGACATTTTGGATGTGTGATGATGCTGGCAAAAGGGTATGTAACAGTCACCCTTGGCGATGTGACAGTTCTTGCTGTAATATTTGCCTTGTTATGCACACCTTCCAGCAAAGCGTTTAGCACATTGCAAGGACTCTTTTAGCACCCTTAGCTCCTTCTTTTGGAAATTGCTCTTCACCATGCCAGATGGGCTCTTAACACTGACCTTATTTTTGAGGTACTACCAGGCATTTGTCCTACAGAAAGCATCGGTAACTCAATGGCATGTTGAGTGTTTTGAGAGAAGCCCAGACCTCAGTACAGTCACTGGACCCTGAACACAGGTGTCACTGGCAGTGGAGCCTGGGCAAATTTAAATGAGGGAATTAGAGGTGAGGATGACTGCCCATCTCAACAAACGCACCAAGGAAGGAAAGATGGATTCCTCACCTCTTGATGCCTTCTGGAAGATACACTTTAGCCAAACAGAAGTTGAGTTTAGGTGAAACACACATTAATGCACTCAGTGTGTGGGAAGACAGATAACACCTGAGCTTGCTATAAATGAAAACTGTTATAAAAGAAAAAGGAATAAAGGCTGTTTTTCACTTTCAGAGAAGTGAAATCTAGCAAATCAGAACATAATTAGCAACTGCACCAGTGATGCAGATGCCAGTTTACAATCCTGCTTCCTGTTTCAGAGAGCTGCATTGGGTTCCCAGTCCTTGCAGGAATTAGAGTATTTTTGTGTTTCTGGTGCCTGAAGTTACCAGAAGAGGCCAATTTTCTTTCTTCTCCACTGAAATTGATGTATTTGCTCTAGTCTCTTTGGCCAGTGCCGATCTGGTTCCCCTTCATGTTTCCTCCCCTTGAATGTTCATGCTGTTTGGTGGTCCTGTGCAACGAGCTTGTAATGTGCTCTGACATTGAAAGCACCATAGAGAAAGCAGTTGAAATTATTTCATTAGGAAGTGGAAAAGGGTATGGGAAAGTAACTATTTTTGTAGACGGTAGACAAAAATACAGAAAAATACTGTTTTTCCTTTGGCAGTAAATAACAAGATGCACTCTTGCAATAGGATACTCTCTCCAAAGTAGCCTAAGGCTCTTGTTGTGGGTGCACGTTTGGGTTTGGCAAATTAAATTGCTGTCTTTAAATTTAAAGGCAGATCACCATTGCTCTCTAAATACATCTGGGATCTTCTCTTCTGTCAATGCTAGAGGCTTCTTTTCTTTCTGAGGAGGCTGGTGCCATTATTGCAGGGCTCTGGTTCTTCTCTCTAGTTATTTTATACTAGTCCTGAGAGAAAGAGGAGAGATGGGAAGGCTGCTTTTGTTCAGCTTGAGTCCATCTCTGTTAGCATTTTACTTTGGATCAGGAATGTGCTTTGGAAGTGAATGTCTCCATTGTCATATTTATTGTGCTTTGACTCACATCGCAGCGCGTTCTTGGAATAAGTGAGCTGGATTATTTTCAGATGACATTAATCTGGGGAATGTGCTCGAGGAGTGCACCAGGTACACTTAAACTGTGAGTGGGCATTCAAGTGAGTGAGAAGAGACTATAGGGTTAGTCCAAACTAACCTTTCTCTCCAACCCCACAATACATATACTGTGAACATTAGGTCTAGCGCCAATGCTTTCACTCTGCTCCTGCTTTTCCCCACTCCTAGTACACCCCATTACTTCCTCGCGTGGACCCAAATTTTTGCTGCTTCTTCCAGTCCCAGGCCTAGCCACAACGAGACTGTGAATATACCTTGCTGGGAGCAGTACGTACTTGTCCCTAGCAACTGTTTTAGATTCTAGGAGGTAGTGGATTGTTTGCCCCTGTTGCCAGTTTTCACAGGCAGTTTATGAGTAGGAAGTTACTGCAATTTGCTTTATTGATGTGAGATTACTTAGAGTCTGCTTGTATTGCTGTTTTGTTGCACCTTTCTTTCATTTTGAAGTCTGAAGCCTGTCTCAGTATATTCAGAAGGGCTGAAGGGAATTAGACACCTCTGCCTCCACTTGAAAGGCACTAGGACCTGAGGTCCTCTGATTATCCCAGACATATGGATATTAAATCCCTTCCCCAACACTGAACACTTTATCATCTTCAGTGAAATGCATTCCAGTACAGAAAGCCAGCATAAAAATCCTACAGTCCAGGTGAACTGTAAATAGGTCCACTGGTGTATGTGGTCTGCTATAGTGCATTCTCAATAGGACTGCAAATCAAGTTGATCCTGAAACTGAATTCCACATAGATTTACAGTCACTTTATTGAGCATCGTGTCTTTTAGAAAGCACATTGGTAATGATGTTCTCTGTTATCGAATATCTCTATCGAGTTCAACATTTTCTGTTTTTTAACTTTAAAAAGCCTCAAGTACGCTAAGATACAGTAATCAAAATGATTTTTTTCACGCACCGTCTTTTTGCAAGCTGTGGTCTGAGGGGATCTGGGGCTGCCAGGAGGATGGCTGTGAAGAGCGTTTGGCTTTGAAATGTGATCTTCCTCTTAACTCTCCATAGCCTGTTTTGGGTGATGTACCAGTCATCGGGTGATGTACTGGTCTTGTCCCTGAGGCATTCTGGGAGACATGTGAAGTTGGATATGGGTTTGCACAGGGGTGTGGTAGAGGTTAGAGAGTTTAGTGAAAAGCTCCTACAGAATAATGTTGTTTTGGAAAGCAGCCTCCTGTCCCTTGCTCTGTACATATATCCAGGGTTGCCCCATCCCAGGTGCAGAATCTGGCACTTGCTTTTGTTAAACTCCATGTGGCTGGTGATTGCCCAGCCCTCTCATTTGTCAAGGTCTCTCTTCAAGGCCTCTCTACCCTCAAGGGAGTCAACAGCTCCTCCCAGTTTAGTGTTGTCCACATACTTAATTAGTATACCTTTGAGTCCTGCATCCAAGTCATTTATGAAAACGTTAAAGAGAACTGGCCCCAAAATGGAGCCCTGTGGAACCCCACTAGTGACTGGCTGCCAGCCTGATGTAANCATTTGTCAAGGTCTCTCTTCAAGGCCTCTCTACCCTCAAGGGAGTCAACAGCTCCTCCCAGTTTAGTGTTGTCCACATACTTAATTAGTATACCTTTGAGTCCTGCATCCAAGTCATTTATGAAAACGTTAAAGAGAACTGGCCCCAAAATGGAGCCCTGTGGAACCCCACTAGTGACTGGCTGCCAGCCTGATGTAACCCCATTTACTATAACCCTCTGACCCATTTGCCCATCACATTATGTTTTTGCCTAGCTGTATGCTGGACATTTTGTCCAGAAGGATACTATGAAAAACAGTATTGAAAATTTTGCTGAAATCCAAAAAGATTGTATCAACTGGCTTCCCTTGGTCAAGTAGGTGGGTAACCTTGTCATAAAAGGAAATCAAGTTCATTAAACAGGACTTTCCCCTCATGAACCCATGTTGGCTGTGACTAGTATAAAAATAGAATGAAAGGTGCAAACAGTTATTAATGCCTATAATCATTTATGTTGGCCATTTCAAAACTCATCTGCCAGAGCTAGAGAAAGATAATCTGATATGTGCTCAGCCAGGCTTGGAAGGCATCCAGTGGACATGCACACACTGTCACTATCTATGTAAAAATTAGGCATATGAGACATACATTGGATGATACTGCTGATCTTGGAGCGTGTAGCAGTTTCTATCATGTTAACCACCTCTGTCTGACAAGGACAGAATGATGTCCTATTCCCTTTTGAAACTGTGGCAGGCTATGACGTGAAGACAGTGTCTTTCTCAGTTAGAGATTTGAGTGTGAGCGGGTTTGTTCTACAACAAGTTTTACTCCTTTTATTTTGGTTGCTTTTGCTCTATTTCCCTTAGCCCAAATTCACATCAGATGCAATAGTGATAAATGTCATGGCTTAGGAAACAGCCAAGAGGACAGCATGACTGAGAAATGGGTTGACAGAACAAAGATGGAAAAAAAAAGGGGGGCAAGTAACTGTGCAGAGGTGAGGTTAGTGATAGGAAGGACTGACAGGGTAAGTGAACTATGTCTTGTGGCTTGGCAATTCCAGTTTATTCTGTAAATTTTTCCCCTTTCAGCAGTATAACGTGCTGTCACTGTACTTTCTTATGACAGTTTCTCTTTTATGAGACTCAAGTGTCTCGCTTTCTGAATAGGAAAATTCCCAGAATTAGATTATTCTCAGAATAATAATATCTTTTAAGTTTGAGTCTGATGATTATGGGTCACCCTTCCTGTCTCAGCGTTGATTTATATTGAACAGGACAAAGCATCTGAGCACAGTGAGATTCAGCCACTGGGTAGCACAGAAACTGAATCTTTAATTGCCCCCTAAACCCATTCCCCAGGATGGGATCAAGAGGTTGCTTAATGCCTTGAGAGCTAGGATTTCCCAGCAGTGAAGTGCTGCCACTGGATTGCATTGGCATTTAGCAGCACAGTCCTCAGGCTGCCACACCAGGACTGGGGGTAGCAGTCTAGCTCTGGGCAACTGGTAGGTGTTTGGTCGATTTGCAGAGCAAAGATGGGTATTTTTGTTCATTTAATTTCCTATGGGCGTCCCTGAGAGTTGTGTGGCCAAATCCCACATACAATTATGAAAATGTCATCCTGCACTTCTGTCATCGTTATTTCTCTGTTCAACAATAAATGATACTTAATCATCAGATGGAAAACAAATTTAAAAAGTTGAGAATGAAAAAAAGAGAAACCCAAAAGCCCAAGGCATATTTAATAGAGTGGAGATGAAACTATTCATTCTTCCAAGGCAGGAACTAATGGGAAGACACTGACAAAGTCAATACAGTGAGATTGTTTTTTATTAGCCATTACAAAATCCCTTATTCTTCTCAGTCCCATTATGAGCGGGTGAGTGTCCCCACTACAGAATCATCACTTTCACTCACAGTTAATGCCTGTGCTTTTGTTATTATGTATTGTTTACACTACAGATAGGCCAGAGTGGTGCTCCATTGTGTTAATGACTATAAAAACTCAAGTCTTTTTGCACAGAGACATTTGAACTTCCCTGGAAATACTCGTTCCCTTTCGTCAAGGAGGTGGATGGGTAAAGCTCATGGTGGGGGGTAGGAGCAGGAAGTGCCTTCCCTGGGGCTTCAGAGCAGGACCTTTCAACAGACAGAACTTGTGTACATGCAGTCAGATTTTTCCCATACTGGTGGCAAATGGGGAGCATTCAGATGTGCATTTCTCTGCAGCAAAGACTCGATACCCAGTGCAGGCTGCCAATACCAGCACAGTTTGCACAATTTGCCAAAACAGAGAGGGTAAGATGGATGTCCTGGCCAAATTTCTCCTAGGGAATGAAACTCTATCTACCCCAAATTCTCTCTGCAGTTTCAGTTAAATATAATACTCTTCACTTCCTGACCTAAATTGCTGCATTGTATTGCTGAACACTTAACTAGCTGCTGCATTTCACCTCAGAGGCAAGAGCCCTGCAGGGCTGAGCTAAGCAAAACCTCCTATGTTGTTTGGATAAGCAATTAGTGGAGTTTTCCAGACACTTTGGGATCCATCTGGATGAAAGGTGCTGTGTGAACAGGAGGCTGTGTTGCACAGGAAAGCAGATAGGTGGTTTGGCAGCTTGACAAGAATTTTGCTAGTGGCAGCGCTGACGTTTCTTTTGTTTTTCTGGTTACAGAGGAGGGGGTTGTCTCAGGGGCCTTACTTCAGCGTATATGGAGAAAAAGGAGCTATGGAGCACCATGGGTCTAGCCCATTCCCTGAAGGTCCGAATGACTACGTCTTCAGCCACCTTCCACTACACTCCCAGCAACAAATTCGAGCACCCATCCCCATGATGCCTATCGGGGGTATCCAGATGGTCCATTCAGTACCCGTGGCCCTTTCAGGTTTACATCCTCCGTCCACTCTGGCCCTGCAGAGGGAGGGCTCCGAGGAGAAGCAAAGAGGACCTGCAGAAATCCTCACGAAAGAGTCATACGGTGCTTCTAAGCACCACGAGAAGCGTACCTCTCCGCACAGCTTGCACCCCGCCGCTCCCTCCAGTGCGCCTTCCTCTCCATTGCTGTTGCTGGCACAGAGCACTTCAGAGGACAGTGTAATAGCGACGGAGAGGGAGCAGGAGGAGAACATACAGACTTGTACGAAAGCCATAGCCTCTCTGCGAATCGCCACAGAAGAAGCTGCTCTGCATGGAGCGGAGCAGCCGCAGAGGCCTTCTGAGCCTCACCAGAAACCCTCAGAAAGTGCACATTTTAGCATTAAACACTTTAGTGGATCTGAGCCAGGCCAGACCTGTGCCTCAGCCACCCATCCTGACTTGCACGGTGGTGAACAGGACAGTTTTGGTACATCACAGACTGCGCTAGCCCATCCCACCTTTTACAACAAGAGCTTTGTGGATGTCCGACAGCTGGGCTTTCACAGCAGGAACGAGCCCCCATCAAGCACACAGGAAAGAAAAGATCCGTCGTCTGAGAAGAGCAAGCCACATTGATCTGAGATGCATGGAGACTTTCACCCATACATTTACCCCACTTTTTTTTTCTAGAGATAGAAGAAGTATTCAACTTTACAGCATGCCTGTTCTAAGTTACAGTAGTTTGCTATTATATATACTTTTGTTATATCAAAAGAATTAGATAAAATAACAAGTCATCATGAGCCTGACCAAAACTAAATTTGAAATTCTTATTGGGTCTGGTACTTTTAAATTGTACAGATGTTTGTGCCTTTTCTTTACTTTGCTTATATTCTTATAAGCATTTTTTTAGCAGTAATTTGTACATATTTTAGAATTTGTGTATCTGCTTTGTAATAAATGTAATTTCTTTCCTTTTTTGGACACTTGGATCTAAATGATGTAAAGCAAAACAGCATCAATATATGTGAGGTTGCACTAAAACATATTTTTATATGATTAAAACTGAACAGCTTTTATGTACAGCTCTGATTCTGTAATACTAATATTTATTTACTTTGTTTCATAAATTGTAAATTTTTTTCTTAATGTTGTGGATTGCTTTTCTATGTGAAGCATGGGATTTACTGTTGCGTAATTAGAACAAAATGTATATTGTAAAACAAGATATTTAAACTAGAGTATCTTATTCTGCACTTATGCATTAGTTAAAAAAAAAAGATAAAGGATGTATCAGTCAGTTCTTAACTCTTGTAATTTTTTTTTGTCTCTTGTTTGCTGGATTGACTATAACTTAAGTGCTGATTGTGATTTTAAACTGATAGTACCGTAAAGCATTAAAGTAAAACAATGTGCTATTGTGAGTTTTTTCAAAGCTTTATAAAACAGTTATAAATATATTAAAAGTATTTGGTCTTATGTGAACATGTTGATCTAGATACTCCTTTAAAAAGCTGTGGGAAAACATTCCACCCCATGTAGATAAGTACAAGTGCATCACCGGTGCCGGCTGCGTAACTCACCCGCACACACCAGGTTGGCCGTGCCATGCAGGTGCTGAGCTGGGGCACCACTGGCTCCAAGGCAGGCAACTCCTCGGGCCATGGCTCGACCTGCTCATCGCTCTCCAGAAACAGGGTGGCGAGGCCCCTACGGCCGCACTGGGGCTTGGCAAGGAGCTGGACAAGCAGCACCGTGCCAAGCCCCAGCAGTCCCCAGCTTGCGAGGGCCTGTGGTGCCTCTGCCCAAGCTGAGCATGGAGCTTAGGTGTCACGCAGAGGTGCCCCGGAGTGTAAGCAAGGGACTCAGAGGGGGAAAAAAGACATTTCCTCACACCTGAACACCAGCAGCTGGTCACTCCCCAATGCAACACCTGGGTCAGCTGCAGGGGAGGCTCCCCGTCCCGCGGATGGAGGAGCATGATGGCCTTTCCAGCTAGGCAGAAAGCACCGCCGCCCTCGTGTTTCAAGGAGCAGGATTCATGGGCAAGAAAGTCACAGTCTTCCAGAGCAGGGTCTCCATCTGGGTGAGGTTTGCTCCAGAGGAAAGTCAGTAGGAGCCCAGGCTTGTGTTTGAACATCTGTGGTGGGTTATCACTACCACCAGCAGCATGCGTGCGTGCGCACACACTCACACACACACACACACTCACACACACACACACACTCACACACACACACAAAAGAAACCAACAATCTGGATTATATTTTGTGCTATTTAGTGGATTATAATTCTGTGAAACCAAGTTTGTATATTGACTTAAAATACATTTAAGGAGTGTTCTTTAAAAAGAAATAAATATACAGTTACATGCATGAGGTGTCTAGTTCTCATGTGTTCTTTGCATTTTCCAACTTTATTGGCATTCCAGTACATTGTCAGAAACTATTGTTCACAAGTGCTGCTTTCCTGCACAAGGAGCGCCCTTAAGAGTGTGAGTAGCAGCTAAAATTGTGGATCACATTTTGGCCTCATCAGATATTATCAGACTAAACCAGTTTATGTCTCCAATAATACCATGTGGGGGCAGAACCACAGCTGGTATGTTGTCATAATTCTAACACTATGGCATATGACTACCATAACACCGAAATGGTCTGTGACCAGCTATAACCATTAAAGGTTAGTTTCTCATCTCCATTGGAGTGTTCTTACCTTTATTCCAGATCATTGTGGTAACCCTGCCAATATAAGTGCATGCTAGAAAGCTGGCTCATCTCAGACTGGAGAGAGGAGAAGCAGTGTATGTAGTTGGAGGCAAGCAGCTTGTTGGATCGTGCTTCTGTAAAAAAAAAAAAAAAAAAGTCAATTTTACATTTTTAAATAAACAAGTCTTATCTGATAAAAACCACTCTTCTCCTTGGCTGCATGGCTGTATTAAGAACAGAATGCTCTGCACAGTGATCAGCTAATCAGGTAATCACAGATATTTTATTAAAAAGGAACCAAGCTAACCCCCTGATGGTAAATGTTCTATTAACATTGCCTTTATAAGCAACCCCCTTACTGTGGGAGTTACTGCTGGCTTGTCTGATTATTTTAATTAATTTGCAGCTGCAATTTACCATCCACCTTTTCAGCCTTGGGACTTTTCTTTTTTTATAATCATTGAACAAGTATCACTGAAATTACATGTGATATTTTTGGGTTACAATGGAGCAACCCTAAAGAGGTTTCAGGTATTTATAATCTTAACTGTATTTTCTTAATGAGTTAATGTTTATACAATGCTTTGAAAGAAACATTCTCATGCAAGTCCTAGGCATTGATTATGACCACTTTTCACGCTTTAGAAGGGATGTGGAGGAGGAAGGCAAACACGTCCGATAAAGTTTTCACAGGAACAAGCAACCTCCAGAAGGGACACAGTCAGTACAGCAACCGACAGTTTTGTGAGTGCAGCAGGACCAGCTGCAGATAGTTTTGTGAGTGCTTTGCCTGCTCTGAGACATTGGCGGTAACGAAGGTGTGGGGCTGCATTTGTGTGCTGCTGTGCTGAGCTAACCCACCTCGCCTTGGCCCAGTGCTGCAGCAGCACAACTGCATGGCTCCCCGCTGGGGCTGCCTGTGCTGGTATAGCCCTTCTGAGGGTGCTGGGGTGGGGGTTCCTCAAAAGTACTTGCTATGGTGGGTGCATGTAGGTCTGACGGGAATTTCATGAGTGCTGTGATGATTTGGCTCTTAGTTCCCCAAGGCTGAGCTCCCAAACACGGCTGGTACCACTGCAGCTGGCGGTGACCTGTTGGCTGTTTCATACACCAGCATCTTCTCATCCTCAGCAGCCGGTTAATTTTTCATGGCTAGCCCCTGTACTTAACAGGGGGAGGGGACCAAGAAGTGTAACTCTGAGATCTCTGATGTAAAAGTTCTGTGTTTTTAAATAGGATGAAAACAAGAGGTTTAATAGGGCACACTAGAAAACTGCAGAACCTAATGAGGATTTTTTATATGCAATATGCTACGGAATTTCTAAGTCGGGAATATAATTACCTATTACATTGTTCAAGGAGGTTATAATTTTCTATGAAGATCCATATGTCTCTTCTGTAAAGCACAAGGGAGATACAGATGCTCTGGCAAGCACTCTTTATTCCATTCTCGCAGAATACTGTCACCAGAGTCACTTCAGGATTTATTTGCGTCAGCAAAACAGAGAGCATATCGATCTCACATAGCTGCCTGCACGACACTCTTATGAAACTTTAGATTCCAACTATGGGTAGCTACTCTATCGCATGTTAAATATCTTTGTGTGGACTTCCCCATTGTAGGATACATTGCCAGCTATGGGTAAGAATTAGTACCAATAAAGGACACAGCTGAAGCAGGCCCAAAGTGGATTCAAGCTACTTAAGTACACACATTTCAGTCCAAGAATGCTGGAGTCGGCTCCCGTTTAACTCCAGTGGCACCTAAACTTACGAGGTGCCACCTTGCTCAAGGCTGTTCCTTGAGCTCTGCTTTTGTGCATGAGCTGAACTTCTCTCCTCAGAACTGCTTCAGGCCTGTTCTTCTCCCAGACTGACCTGGACACCAGAAACTACAAATTTCTTGGCCTATATTCTCCAAGGGACCTGCCCTACTGAAGTGAGTCTTTGCAAATACCTCACAGATGATGAAATGAGGCTCCCTGTTGAATTATACTTATGGCAAGTGCAGTCACCACCTCTTTAGATTAGTCTAATGACTTGGTCCCCTTCCCTGGGTATCTAAAAATAAGTATCAGTTTTTAAACCTCTCCCTTGTTAGTTCTACTACTCCAGTCTCCTGGGAGAACGCCCTAAGTACACCACAAGGAGTAGAAGAATCTTTGCTTTCCTGTTGAAGTTCTGCTACTGTGAAGCAAGAAATTTAAGATTCATTGGCTCAACAAGACTGTAGCGTATGCTCCCTAAGAAAAAAAGCTGTTTGGAGAAGTGTATGTGAAGATGCGGCCTGCTCAGCAGGGAGGGAGTCATCTAGAAGGCCAGTGAGTAGAGTGGTGTGGCAGAGGCTTTGAAGGACAAAGGCTGGAGCTTGTGCACTTTCCTGCCTGCAGCCTTCCGAACAGCCTGAGGAGTGCGATTTCAAACATGCTTCTTGCTTAGCACCCAGCTACTTTCTGAGGTGGCTGACTCTCCCATGTCCAATGGAGGGAGGCCAGATGACAGGCTTACAGCTCTGGGCTTCAGAGTGAGGATCAAGCCCCCAAAACTTAGGTGTTGCAATGCTTGACTCTTTTATTGGTTTTTGCCCTAAATAGCTCAGAGAGAACAAGCCTTATTGATTTAGTACCTTGCACAGTGGAACAAGTCAATGGGATTTATCCTTTTAAGTCATTTAGCCACCTCTGAAAATCCCAATCGATATTCTCCAAAGAATGTCCCTAAAGTAAATTCAGGATATTTGATGCAAAACCTGCACAGCACATCATATATTTTAGTCTAGCCACTATTTTGGTGTTTTTCTTTTTTTCTTTTCTATTTATTTATTTTTTTAAGTTAAATTGCCTGCATGAAAAAATCAGCACTGTATACTAATTGAGTTTATTACTATGATGATGTCCCTGTGCCCTTTTCTCATATACAGATCACATACACTAGACATGGGTTCTGAACACAGTCTTACTGTAGGCTCAATTTAAGATGAAAGTGCTGGATAGTTTGACTTGTTCTGCGAATATTTTTGGGGTCTTTGCATATGCTACATCTGTCATTTGTGTTTGTACAATCTTTAATATACCTGCTTTTAACTGGATTAGGCACCCCTGATAGCACCAGGAATGTGGGAAACAGCTTTCCCTGTGAAACACTTGGCTTTTGACCCTCTGTGATGCCTACGTGAACTGTAGGAAGTTGATTTGTTGTGTGTACAAAAGTTTTTTTTTTTTTTTTTTCCAAATGACTGTGTTTGGGGAGAAAAACTTCTTTTAAGAGTTTCTTTCATTTGTGAATAGAGAGGTGTCCTGTACATGTGGCTCACATGCGTAGGGCTCTATAGATATACACCACACAACTGAATTTAAGCAAGAGGTAATGTCTCTGTCTTTACACAAGATCATCTTGAGCTGGACCCCTGTGGAGGCTGGGCTGGATTAAACCTGTCACTAGGCTCAGACCCCTGCAGTGACCATGAACCACTGAAATCCCTATACAGGATGAACTGGCGCTCAGGGACTGCTGGTTCTCCTTGCTGGCACCTAGCTACACATCATGCCTTGGTGTCATTTTCTCTGCAGCTTAAGGAAACAGGAATGGCCTCGTGTTGTGCTGTGCATTGCTGTAGGTTGTATAATCCTCTCCAGTCACATCAAAGCTAGAGGCAAGCTCCTCAGCCAAGGTGCATCAAGCTAGCTCCAGTGGTACCAGCGCACCTCTGCTGCAGAGCAGCCAAAGGACTTAGCGCACCTAACACCTTTGAGGTCCCATCAAACATACAAACAACCTGCACAAGGTTGCCTGCTTGCAGGCTGAACTGCAGGCTGGTGGGAGCAAAAACCAATGTGCTTTTGAAAAGCAGTAAAAATTTCTGCTCTAGTGCGTTTCCCTGTTTTTCTGCATTGTATGAATATTCATTCTGAAGCTGACAGGAGGAGGGGAGCTTGATCAGCAGCAGGCCTGATCAAAAACAAAAACAGTATTACCACATAAACTGCCTTTTCGCATTCTTTCCTGATGAGTGACATCTCGTAACTGACAGGAGTATTGCTAAGCAAGCAGTCAGTATGAATATGTATGGCAGCACGCACAGCCCCACAAGCACCCAGCAAGGTGGAGAAAGCCAGTGGAGGCAGATCCGGCTCCATGCTGGAGAACAGCGTTTCCTTTCCCTCTCTCCTGCCAGAATATAAGAAGAGGCTGACACCATGCCATAGAAACTAATGGAGTTTCCACATTCATTTTAACAGCAGGAGATTCAGTCTCTGAAGGCTTGTTTCCATGAGGTGATGAGAAATCTTGCTGCTAAAGTTGCAGGGATGTCAGAGCATTTGGCAGTTTGCCAGTTCAACTTCTTTCGTTCCCATCTGCTCCTGGAGAAGCAAAGGTCTTTGCCTGCACAAGGGGGCCAGGGGGCAGCTCCAGGCCGCGGAAGGAGCTGGTCCCTCCATATCCTGAGTGCTGCTGTCCTGAATCCTTGGGGTGTATAAGCATCGGCCCTATGAGCAAGGGCATTTTTTAGTCTGCAAGGCTTAGGGGATGACCTGCGTGCTTATTCTTCCTAAAGAGACATATACTCATGATCTCCAATGGGTAGTTTCGAAAGCGTAAATATTTCACAAGCCAGGTTTTCTGAAGAGCTACACTGTTTCATGGAGGCACTCATATGAAGTGGTCAGATTTTTCAAAAGTGCTGAGCACTTGTTCTCGGCAGAAATTGCTGGATTCTGGGCACGTTGGAAAATCTGGCCCTTAGAAACTTCTTAATGACTAACTTAATGACGTCTGGCACTTCACTTCCATTTGTTATTTCTCACAATCTTCCTTCCCTCCACAACATCCATATTTAGCCAGAAAGAAAGAAAGAAAGAAAAAAAAAAAAATGAATGAAATAACAAGCAAATTTTCATGGCTTAAATAGCCTGCCCCATTTTGCTGCCAGGAAAAATGAAAATGATAAAGTGGAGACTTTGACCAGTTTTGTGACAAAGTTTTTCCTCTCCATTTCAGATTTCTTTATTACATTTTAACAGTTAAATGCAGGACTGGTGCAGAGAGACATCTTGGACTCATCTTAAATCTTTCAGAAGTTTTGTTTGGGCAGTCAGTAGAGAGGGGGGTTTTTAAAAAAAAAAAAAAAAAGAAGAAGAAGAAGAAGAAGAAGAAGAAGAAAGGCAAAGGCATGGTGTGCTGCAGGGAGCTGTCTTTCTCTGGCAGAAGATGAGCTAAATAGGCTAATAGTTTTTTCCATCTGTATTTCCTATCATCCTACTGTGAGCAGAAGGGATTCAGATCCAGCTGATCTCTCAGGGTGGGGGGGCGAAGGCGGCTGGCTGATGCTGAAGCAGAGCCCCACTGCCTGCTCCATCACTTAACGCAGGCAGCAGGGGGGAGCTGAGGGGAATAACACCCCCACCGTGTTGTCCCTGCTCTGCGGGGTCCCACCAAACATTTTCGCCGTCTCTCTGCAGTGCTGGATTGCAGCCAGGCTCTCAGAGTGAAGGATCAGCCGCTGTCTAGAGCGCTGCCCTGTGCTAACCCGCTGGATTTCCATGCCGAAATCCAAGGGAGAGTTAATGCTGCTTTAAGCAGCCTGAGCTTTGGCTGGGCTTGCTCTCTGGCTGCTACTGCACAGCTGTGTGCTGGCTTGGCCGGTGCCAGGAGAGCCGCTCATGGGGTACCGCTGGCTGGGGCAGCCCCGGGGGGCAGAACATCGCGGGNGGTTGGTGCCCCATGAGGAGTACTTGGAAATGCTGTGTCCTGGAGCTCGCAAAGTTTCCTGGCTCCCACAGTCTGATTTTCCAGGAAAGGGGACAATCTAAACCCTCCAATGATTTGGTTTGCTGTTTTTCTTAAAATTAAGGTATTCGAAATAATGCCAGCAGTGCCAAACATTACCCATTCCCCAGGGGGAATATGGGGCAGGAGCAAAAAATGTGTTGTCATCATCCACATTACCTGAGAATTTCACTAAACTAAAAAGGGCAGCAAAGAAGTGAGTCTCTAACCATTCTAAATGGGTAGGATAGATTCCCGCCACCCCCACCCCACCCCCCTGTTAGTTTCAGAAACATCAGCAGTGACGACGATTTAGTCATCTGTATTCTGTGTGCTTTAATGGAATGCCAGCTCCTGATTTTATACACAAGTTTCTTGATAGACTGCCTATTTCGGCAGAAATTACTGTTGTCAGCTTGGTGTTCGGGGTGTTAAAATCATCAATGTCACAATGTTCTAAATAGGTGATGCAAAATGTGACATCCAAAGAGAAGAACTCAGAGGGTGTGACATTTTCCAAAAATTCACCATATTTCAAATGCTACAGAATCTGCAGCAAAAGGCATGGGGGGAGGGCAGAGGAGACCTTTCTGTATTGTAACTCCTGAAATGCTACAATGGAGTTTGAAGGTGCAAATCAGGCTATAACAAAACATGAGTGTGCATGCTTTCAACACCAAAATGACTTACTGGCTGCTAATTAAATCTCACTGCAAATGGGATTTCATTTTTATTTTTGATGGAAAAAGTGGTTTTATTACATTTACTTGGCTGACAGCCAGGAACACAGCTCAATACGAATCGAGCAAAGTTAAAGGCCTTCTGCAGCAACATATGGCTTGTTTGGGAAGTATGAGTCATAAATGGAACCAGATGCAAAAAAATATAGTTATAAGAAGGTAGCAACTGTCCTCAGGCAGATGCCGATATTGTTATTTCTGATGTTTCCACCTCGTTGTGAAAAATTTACATGTGCATATTAGTGAACATTTTTTTCCAGCACGGACTGTCTGTTTCAAAGCCCTTAGATGGCATAGGTCCACTCACTCTGCTCCTGTCGCTGGTTAATACCTTACAAAAGTTATTTTGTCCTTGTGACTTATTAAAACAGGACTTCCAGAGCTACTTGTTTCTCTCCTGGTTTGAGTATGTGTCTTAACATGGGCCTACATGAGCTTTGACTCCTGGGTCCCCGAAGTGGTCTTCAGGCACACAGCGCAGGGCTACTTCTGACGCATGGGGCCGGCCTTCATTTTGTCCTCCGAGCCCTGTGGAAAAGCAGGCTGGCGGGAGCATGTCCTCACACAGGAAGAGGCCCCGTGGATGCCTCGCCACCACCCCCTGTGTGTATCCGCAAGGACATTGCGCGGGCGTGTGCCTGCAGGCGCGCAGGCCGGCCTGGGTGCCAAGAAAGCGACAACCACGGTGGTTGAGGAGCCGTCAGGGACCATCTTCTGCCAAGAGCTCCGGCTGCCTGCAGCGAGGCAACGGTAAACAGGGGAGCGGTGAATCGCAGAGGGTGCGGGCAGATGGGGGGCATTTCTGCACCATCAGTAGTGCCGCCAGCTCTTTGCCCGCAGGCTGCTGGCGTCGCTGCTTGTAAAGGGCTCTCTGCAACCACAAAAAGAACGACGTGTCTGTGCACCCGTTGCTGCCTTGTGCACCCACAGCGAATGTGTGCTTTTAGCACAGAGGCCCACGTGTTTCTAAGAGTCTGACTCTTGAGCCCTAGATACTATTTTCTTTCCGCCAGAGCCCTGTGTCCATGATTCACCCTGTTCCTGTTGTCTCTCTCTCCTAACTCCTTCAGCTCTTTGCTCCCTGTTTACCAGGCAGGATGTCAAGAACTTTGTCAGAGATTAAGTCAGCAAGATCTTCTTCCCACATAAAATCCCCTCTTACAAAGGTAAGACAGATGCTCTGGGGCTCTCTGCTGGGCAGAGCCTGGGTAGCCCTAGTCACAAAGGAAATAATGTCTTACAGTCTCAAGTCCTGTAGAGGAAAACTGTCACATATACTCGCACAGTGACACAAACCACCCCATGCAAGCTGTGTAGGTGCGAGCAGCAGGCTGTGGGCTAGGCTACAAATCAATCCTACCCAGTGGTGGATGCCAGAACAAGAGCACAGAGTGAACCCCCACTGGAAGGTGGTGCCCTGCTGCAAGTGTCCTCCCGCCCCGGCTCTCCCTGCATCCATGTCCAACACTCCTCCACTGCAGGGGTGTTTGCACGGGCCAGGGCTGTCACACAGCTCAGCCCTGCTGCATGTTCTCACAGGTGGAGCCCTGCTGGGTGGTGGGTGAGGTCCTTGGAGATCTTGCAAGGCATCCGCTTTAGGCAGTGGCCTCTTCCAGCAGGAAGTACAAGAGCTGCCCGGGGCTTTGCTAATGTCCTCCACCTGGGAAGCTCAGCACTTGAAGCACAGCTTGAAACACTGCCCTTTTCTTGCCAGGCTTTTTATATACTTAGAAAAAGACTACTGTATTAAGTGGTTATTGGATCTCACAGCATCTGATGTTTTTTGGTCCACAAAGCTTAGTGTGTCACCTGCCTCTATCAGTGGAAATGCCTTTGCAGTTGTCCATGGCCATAGCCCACCCAAACTATCCAGCCACGTAGTCATACCAGCTCCAGCCTCTCCTTCTGTTGTTTAAGCTCCTACCGAGTTACTCTGACATGTGAGCAGCCTGGCTCAGCTGAAGAGGGGGAACCGGCTCAGCTCATAACTCGGAGGTATGCTTCCTCCCTCCTTATCTCAGTGAAAAGTCGAACTACAGGCAAACACTACCTCCCAGGGCTTGCATTACACCATACATGCAATCCTTTGCATTTTAGGAATTCAGATTGCATATCTGAGTTGAAATGTTATTTCCTTCTTTTGCACCTGGTTTATGCTGATGTCTGGAATTCTATTGATAGAGGAGACTTGGCTGTCAGTAATTTTGAAGGTGATACCAGGGGACTGAGGCTAAGGAGGCTAAGAGAGGCTGTTGCTTTGCATGCTCAGAAGTCCTCTGGGAAGGTGAAGGGAAGCTCAGGAGACTGCATGGCCCCTGGGGTGAACCAGAATCTGTCACCTTGGTGGGGAATCTGGAGCCCAGTTAGATGACTAGACAGGTTGTGCCATCTCGATGGATAAACCACCCCTATAGCACACAGTGCTACTTAAAGACAGCTAGATTTTGCAATTCTTGCTCATGCTGATGACATCAATGGGATTACTTAAGTGAGCGGGTGTTTATTAACATGAATAAGGGCTGCGCTATGTAGCATTAAATGCACCCCTGTTGGGCTGGGGGTTGGGGAGTTCATGCTTGTGACTAATGCATGGTGCTTGCTAAGAGCTGGGAGTGCCAGAAAAGGAGCTCCCAGCTCCTGGGGGAAAGGGTTTACTTTCTGTGCATTAATCGTACTTGCCTTGCATGTTGTGAAGTAAAAAACGAGCTCTGCAGCATGCCCTCCAAAGGCTTCCTACCTCAGGAAGAGCTGTGGGAGGTTTTGTGTGCAAATGCTCCATAAGAAGAAAAGGCCGAGAGGATGGAAAAACTGTGTCTCTGTACCAAACTCCCACAGAGAGAAATTTCAGGGGGGTTGATCCTACAAAGCTGGAGGTATGTGCTTAACTTTACACACCCAGAGAGGCCCCATTGACTAAACATATTTAAAATCATTGTATGGTCTGTGCCTTAACTTGTACGCTCTTTCAGTCAAAGATTGTGTCTGCCTCTTTGGCCAAGATTTTGTTTCAGACAGTGCATCCTTCCAAGTACAACACTTGTGGCAGTGGAATGGGTAACCCTATTGCTATAGCGCAGGAAACCTGGTGGTTGTTTCCATGCTTTGGGGTTAGATAACCCTCTACTGTATGCTGGAGGCCAAATTTCCTAGCTGAGCATGCTTCCTGGCCCTGCAGGGAGATGTGAGCCCACAGAGAGCTTGGGAGCACTCAGCTCCTGTGCAGCCCCCCAGAGAGCCTCGTATCTGCTGGTGGAAATCCTGTAACAGAACTATCTTGATGTAATTCAGCACAGGATTTGGCTCTTAATTGTGCATGATTTTGATGAGCAGCTGGTGAAAAAAGCTGCCTTGAGCTGAGTTTTGCTTTGACTTTCTGAGGTTCTCAGGTGGGTACAAAACTTATCATTTTGGCAACCAAAACCAGATCTGTACTTTTGTGGAGCAAATATAATATGTCCTTATGCTATACATGGCTTCAGCTAACTATATATGGCTTTATTCTCATGACTTTCCTTGTCAGAAAGTCACTTAAAATCTATTTGTTTCCATCTCACCAAATATAATATTGTGATGATGGTTGCTATCATAACTCTCAGTGTTGCAAACTCACAGTGTCGCAGAAAGCTTCAATTTTCTAATGATTGTAGAGCAGTCTGAAGCATTAGGATCAGAAATGATATAAAAATAATCCCATAAAAATATCCGCTATGTTACACAGACTAGACACAGAAAAATTCAGTATCCACACTGAGAAGCGAGCTACTTGCTGACAGGCGCAGGTGAGAAGGGAGCATGCGATTGCACAGGCTTATAGAGCTCTGGCAGCCTGACTGGGCAAATTGGATTTTATTGTTTGAATGAAAAAACATTTTCTCTCAGTTACCTTGGGCTGCTGAGCTGAAAGCTGTGTCTGTTAAAGTCAATGGAAGGAAAATCATGAAGTACTTTCCTGTTGCCTCAGTGGTGCAATTTTTCATGGTTGTCCTTCGGCAGCAGCTTAGTGATGGTTTGCTGGCACCTGGCAATAAGGTGCAAGAAAAACTGCAAGCTTTGGAGTGTTTGTTCACATCAGCATACAAATCTGGAGGCCATTCAGGGAAGCCTGGGAGGGGGGGTCAGCTCCAGGCCACAAATGCCCAGGCCAGAGGAAGGATCTGAACAAAGGGCAAAGCTCAGTTTCTCAAGAGTCAGGGATCTGAACTGTGGTCTTTTTAAAGTGCAAGCTGATAACTGCAAGAGGGGTGAATAATAATAAACAAAACAACAGCAGCAGCAGCAACAACAACAGCAGCAACAACAACAACAACAAATAGAAATGCTAGAAGGATCTCTTCTTATACCAGGTTATATTTCCTACTACATTATTTTTTTATGATGCCCCCATTCAGATAGCAGTCCCTCACAGAAACAGTGAAATTATAGCAGGTCCTAAGCACCCAAACTTGCAAAGAGGAATTCTAGGAAAGAACTGCATGTAAGGGGCTGGCTGCTTCTGAGAATGGGGCCAGATACAAGATTTGAAACCAACCTCTAATTTGGGTGAGTTGCTTTTTGGAAGCTTTGGGTGTATTTAAAGTTCCTGATAGAGAACTTAACTGCTAAAAGGAAGTAAACATCCAAACCTTTCTTTAGAACATTTCACTTGACTCTAACACACAAGGGGTTACGTATAAAATGAGATATGTGGAACAGGAGTAAACTAGAAAATTCAGTCTTTATTTTTCTGTGTTCTGAGAAGATGCATTAATTTAAAACAATATCCTAAAGTGCTAGTGCCATGGGTAACAGAAATAAGTCACTGCTCTCTTATTAAATGCTTCTTGATGTTGTGGGAGGATAGGGTGCTTCCATGGTACTGAACATTTTTTCTGCTGGATCCTTCTTTGCACTGTATTTGTGGCACATTAATATCCAGTGCACTATAGTGAGACAGGTGAGATATATTATTTGGGACATACAAGACAATAAATAATATAATATTTTGTTATGCTGGAGGCAGGTGGTGTCCACAGCAGACATGGTGATTTGGGGAAACTGTCTAAGAACAGTTTATGGGTTATAGATCCTGTACATTTGTATGAAATAGAAAATTCCATTTTATCAGAATGCTGATCTTTGTGTTCTTCCTCTGGCTTGGACTAACGTTCCTAGGAGGACCTGGCACAGAGCTTGCAACAATAATTAGTGATGCCATTGCAATCGCATCAAGTCAAACTGGTTCATCAGTGCATAACTTGGTTTGGCAATGCTGTCACCTGGCAGGGGTACTGTCATCAGATAGGGTGAATCAGATCTGATCTGACAGAGGACAGAGAATGTACCCTCTTGAATCATTTTAAACCTTAGTCAGTTTTTATAGCTGAGGAACAGCCTGCAGGAGGAAATCCTGAAGATAGGGAACTCCCAGCACTGTTGAATGCACATGAATTACCAAGGATGCCCAAAAGGGTGCATGAGCCAAGGGGCGAGTGACAAAAGCTGTTCCAAGAAGATGTTTGTCCTTTGAATTCAAGTAAATCTGGGAGGAAAAAAAAAACAGAAAAATTATGTGCATGCATCTCCTCACGTTTTTGCACACATGGGGTAGCATACATTATCTATGTTCTTGATGAGAATACATAAACCAGAAGTTTTGCTTCTACCCTAAAACTCTGGAAGAGTGAAACTCTGGGAGCTCTGTTTGGACCCCAGGAACAGGTAGCTTTTCTGTGGGTCTTACCCCTGAGGAAGTAGTGCCAGGGGAGGATCTGCTCCCCAGGAATTTCTTTACTAACCCCTGAGACAGTTGAAGTGTCTGGACCCTTGCTTATCCCCCAAAGGCTGAAGACATGCAAGGATTCTGTATTGCAGCTGCCTCGATCTCTTGTGTGGCTGACAAGGTGCACTGCGCCAGATGTTGCAACAGCAGCTCCAGACATGGTGAGACTGATGTGCACGCTAGATACACTTGACTTAAAACAATTATACGTAGCTGCTGATCTCTTCAGGGGAGTGAGATACTTGTCATCACAGGAAATCCTCTCCCAAGGGACTAGGTCTCTTCTAATGCTTGCAACCTTTGGAGAGAGTGAGGGAGCGCATGCATAAGTGCAAGAGAGAGATCACGCCTTTATTTAGCAAGGGTTTCCGGGATAAATAGACTCTGGACAGCTACTAGGTATTGAGCTAGATTTTGCCTTTCAGAGCAGAGAGTGTGAGAAGAAGGTGAGAGAGGCTCCGTGGTGTGGGCAATGCATTGATGAATCCCTGTAGTAGCTCAGTGGAAGTGAAAGGAGAGCCTGCTCAGACGGCAGCCCATCATCAGAAGCTTGACAAGTGCAACTTCCTGATGAATAAACATGAGGGAAAGGAGGATGTAAAACTGGACTGTGATATTTTTAAAGACTTTCAAAAAGCACTATATTTGCTTGGTAAACCCATGGAAATTGGTAATGATACAGAAACTTGAGGCAAATGGATCAATTAGGTGTAGTGAGAAACAAAAAGGACATGATAGGACTTTTATGAGGCTGAAGCTGTTTGCAGCAGAACACCCAAGAGCTTAGGGGAGGCCACTCAGCCACTTTAAGGAACTGTACCCCAATACGATGGGCAAACGTGGCACACGTGAGGCACACTAAAATGAGAATGAGAATTTGAGGACTGGGATACAGCAACACATGGGAATTGTACGGGAATGAGGGTGCTGGCTCAAATGTGGCACGACTGCAATGAGATGGGTCATGCAGAGCAGTGCTAGAGAATAAGGGAACCAAAAGAAGCCTCCAATTAGTCTCAGGTGCAGAATATGGAGTTGTGCAGCTGTTCAAATCTGGGGAAATTATGGAAACTTGGAAAATGGACTGCTGAAGTTTGAGCAATAATCTCTGGATAGCTAGGGCGGTGGATGATCTAGGAGCTGTTTGGATTTCTTTGCTATTGTGTCATAAATGTCAGGAAAGAGGACTTTTATGTGAACAGATTGAGCAAATAGTTTGTAGGCAAATAGTTTGCTATGGTAAAGTGTCCCTGCAGAACTGGAAGAAGAGTACATAATAAATTGTATATTGCGATAGTGTTCTAGCAAAGGAAAAAAGAAAAAGCAGCCATCAGCCAAGTCTGGTTTTAAAGTTCAGGTTTAGAAATGAATTTGAGATTTCAGCTATCAAAGCCCTCACAAGTTATGGACTCTTACCTGTTTGGGCAATAGTTTTGATCCATACCAACATTTTACTTCTGTTATAAAAGAGAACTATGACACTTCCAAAAAGAAAAAAGTGAGACAGAAGATTTCATAAATGATCATCTATAAGAAAACTGTGAAGTTCAAAGAGATGAAAATGTCTCCCTTCAAAGTAGGAAGTGACCTAACATCACCCTGTCCTTCAGCGCCCCTCATCATCCTGGTTTAAAAAAACCCAGTAACAGTAAATTTGATGCAGTTATATAGTGATTTCCCTTTCACATAATGGATTGTGTAAGATGCAGGCAGGGTAAAGAGCATTGACACAGGATAGGTGAAGTTTGTGCTACAGGAAAGGATCTGTGTAAGACAAGAGAAGCCCTTGTGCAGCCATATCTCATGGGATCTTCAGCAGATCATGGTTTTGTTCTGTTTTGTTTTTGATGTGTGTAAGCCTTTGCTTGAGGCAGAAGTATGCAATCGATATTTACTATCAGCAACCAACTACTTTACAAAATGGTTGGAATTTTGTCCAGGAAGGAACCAAGAAGCTCTGAGAGTAATAAAATTCTTAGCCAGAACTGGTAAAGTCACATACAGAGATGGTTTTGAACCTGAAGTTATTCAGTGAGTTTTTGAGAACTGAGGGATCAGCAGACTGTAGCCACCCTGGCATTCCACAGGATAGGGGTCAAGTACTGCACCCCTGGGACTGGGCATATCCATTTCTTCTCATGGGTTACGTGGCTCTCCTGATTATTTCTTCCCTGGTAAGAGAAGCAGGGCTTTGCACCCTCTTTGTAAATAAAGCAGTCAACGCCCAAGAAACACAACTTGTGCCAGCCTGCTGTCCCACTGGAAGCAATCTGCACGGCTCAAACTGCTAACAGCTCAGGCCAAAACAGGGCCTGGGATGGTGGCAAGCAGGTTGACTTGCTAGACCCTGATAAATAAGAAATAATGCCCCTCCTTGAGTGCACTCCCCAAGGTCCCTTCTCCTAGATGGAAAAGATTTTCCCCAGCCAAATAAATACCCCCTGAAGTAAAAGCACATGGTGTTCCCAGATCAACACTGCAGCCTACTGGCCATTTCAGTCTAATAAACTTATCGAGTCTGAAGCAAAATTCACTGTCTTCAGCAGGAAGCGGATCAGGTCTTTGCAGACATGCTTGGATTATATACAACATGTCTTTACCAGCAGAGTCGTAATACCCACTGAGGGTGGCTTAAATATGTTTGACTTGTTGTGGCAGATCCGATGTATCTTCATGGAGAATTTGCAGTTACTATAGCAAAATAAGTCATTTAAGCTGCCTTAGTTATATCTTGGAATTTCCTTTGATTTATTCATGGTTGGAGGATTTGCAATTCAGAGTTTTGGCAGCTTGTCAACAGATGCGTTGTTGAAGAAAAAGATGCATTCCACAACCTTTAAATAGGCTGAGAGCATCTTGTCGGATGTGTTTCTAATATCTGACCAAATTCCTTGTGTTTATAGTTAACAAAATTTTCTTGCAATTATTTCCACTTTCTAGACTCTACTCTTACTTTTTTAAATTTTCCCTTTCAGCTTGGATTAAAAGAAAAAAAAAGACATCTTGTAAACTATGAATACAAGAGCATATGTGACAAATTGTTGAAAAAATAATAGTTCTTAGAACACAACCTCTAAGACAAATTACTCTCTGACATAATCACTCATTATCACTTATCGTGTCTTAGGCCCAGCACACATTCTATAGGTAAAATATTGCCTTTCTTGTAATCCATTGATGGTGTATTTATCAAATACTTGCATAACCATAGAAAATGAATGTGGAGCACAATATTATTTCCAATGGAAACGGTTGCATTCCTGAAATTTGGCCCAGCTTAAACGTAGCTGTTCTTCCTGACCAGAAAACATACATCAAAACTGCTTCAGTAGTGATTATATTCATACCCGCCCCCCATTAATTTAAGGTTGCTGTCTTGATTTTAGTATATTACTTGTCATTAACTGCTGTGTAAATCAGAATACAAATATGCCTTAGTTCCTTTGCTTGCTTCTTGAAATGTAGCTTCACCTTGATTTATTTTTGGAAGAAAAATAAAAAAGAACCTAATAACAATATTTTGAAGGGTCTGGAGATTCTAGCTCTGTGCTAGGGAATTAGGTAGTCACTCGGTCAGAACAGCATCCTAAGTCTCTGAAACACCACTTTCAAAGGCACATTTTTCCAAACTAGGACTGCCCTGGTCCAGCCAAGCACTTAACTCTGTAATTAAATTTAAGCACCTGCCCAAGCGTCTCACTGAGCTGGCTTCTTTGGTAGCTGAAGGGTGCAGGAAGGAGCTGCGGGAGTATCAGGCATTATTTTTGAGTAAAGGTTTCATGCACCGTGGTGGTGGAGGAGAGCTGTGGGAGGAATCTGAACTGTTTTCAACCTCGCAGCCTGCAAAAAATGAGGAATGAGATCTGAAGTTGCGCTGCTCCTTTCCCCTCCTAAGGAAAGAGAGAGCAGCAGGCTCTGCTCCGGCCCCAGCGAGCCCCCGCTCCCCTCCTCCTGCATCGAGCACAGCTGTAGGTGCTCCACTTCATTTAGTCATAACATATTTTCTTTCCAGTAACTCAACTGTTATTAAAAAGGTGTTTTTTTTTTTTTTTTTGGTATAGACACAAAGGCATTGTAATAGGGAGGCAACCTTTGGCCTTGAAAACACACAGAGGCAAAATATGCAGTTGGTATCACTGGAAATCACCCTGTAATTACAATCCAAGACACTTATTATGATTGGGCTTTGGCTTGCAGGAGCTAGCATAACCCCCCAGGCTAAAAGATAAAGGTCTGCTGACGTTAAATTAGTGTTGTGAATTAATGCAATGAATGACTTTTAATAATCACCTTTCAGAGGTGGCTCAGTGTTGTTAGCAGTAAGTTCTGACTGGATTTGCTGTGCAGGCTGGAGGGACGTGGGCATGCACTGTCAGGGAAAGTAAATGGGAGTGGGGTGCCCTCGGTTTTCTAGAAAATCCCCATGTCCTGTTTGTGGCTCCTGCCAGTTCCTTCATTGCTCATAATACCAAAAAGGTCAGAACCCACCAATTTTGTTTCCAGATGTGAGCAGAGTGACTTTAGCTGGTGTTATGTTGTTAGGTCAGGCCTTAGTGAGACATATTTCTGAATCCTGAGGGTGATCCTATCTCATCTCTTCAACAGCCAGGGATGAAACTGTGATGGTCAGCAGCTGTGAAGATGTTTCTGGGCCAGATGCAGCAGCCATATTTTCTTTAAGAGTTTTCTTCAGAAATGGCACTTACTTCTGCTCAAACCCCAAAAGACTGCAAGGTCAAAATGATGACAGAAAGCAAAGAAAGCAGAAGCAAAGAGCAGTAAAGAGGGAAGGGTACAGTAAAGCAGAATATAGCCTCTTCTGGGTGTGCTCTGGGCCACTTTTAATTGTTTGGCACTTGGCTTAAATATGCATATACCCCAGGCGGTCAGCACAAGAAGTGGCTGGATGCCTTCCTTTACAACGCGAGTGCAGCCTTTGTGGCTACAGTAGTGGAGGAAGGAAAAGTATAGCCCAGACTGAAGTAGTGGATGGAAAAACCCTCAGACATCCTTGTTGTACTGATTAGTATCTTGAGTCATTGCCTTTGGGGGAGGTGAGAGTTTCCTCAGTGCAGCTGAGTTAGACGAGTTCCTTTAATGAGGTTAGATACAAGAGGCATTGCTCAGTATGATGGATTTCCCTGGGAAAAAAAAAAAAAAAAAAGAAAGATGTCTTTTATTTACTGCTGAGGGTCAAGGTCTAACTGGGCGTCATCAGCATCAAAACAATAGGCTTTGAGAGCTGCCAAAGCTGCCCTAGATACCCAACCGAAGGCAGCTGGAAGTGGCGACTGGTGACGGGCAGAGCAGTGATGCCGTGAGGCTGCTCCGCGCCCTGCAGATCTGCCTCGGGCTGAGGGTCTGTCACCGCAGAGGGGTCCCCATCCTGCCCCTCGGAGGCTGTCCCTGCCCCAGCTGCCAGGCAGCCGGCGGCGGTGGCACAGCACAGGCCAACACACGGGCGGTAACGCTAATGCAATGTGAAACCTCCCCCAGACAGCCGGGCGGGAGGGCGGAGGGGAATGAGGACACAGGAGAAAAAGGGAAAGAAATCGGGCGGTCTCTTTATCTCCTTTCAACAGACATTTGTTACACAATGTGCGTGTTTCTGCTGTTTTATATAGCATGTGTTAGGTTTTCCTGCTTCCTGCGAGCACTGCCAGGACATGGCATGAAGACAAAGTGTGAGTCTGCTGTGTTTGAGGAGTTAAACTCGCTGAAGGAAAAAGGAAGGTCTGACCTGCATGAACCTCATGACTGCTAATCTCTGTCCTGTGGCTGGTGTGAAACCCCCCAAATCTGGCTGTTCCTGTTTGGAAGCAGCTGGTGCCCTGGTTCAGTCCCAATGGGCTTTGTGAGTTTCAACACACAAGAGGTTGCGGGTTGCTCTGAATAACATAATCTGAGCTCGGAAAGCAAAGCTGTCGCCTTTGCAGTTAGACCTGCTGAGCACCTTCAGCTACCAACTGGGCAAGCAGGTTGTCCCACACTTCACGTGGCCAATGCAGAGGGCTGACTTCTCACTGAAATGCCGTTTGTCAGTCTGCTGCACTGGAAGTCTGTTATCTTTTCTTAAATATTCAACAAAAGCAATGGAGGAGAGAAAGATCAGGTCACTCTATGCAGAGGTAGTACTGAGGCTGTTTTTTTTTTTTTTTTTCATTTTTTTATTTAATTCTGTCCCAGGAATTTATAGCTCACTCTCAAGATTTTTTCCAATAGTTTGGAGTGAGTTTAGGAGTTGAGATTCCCTTCATTACCACCTTTTCCTTCTTGAAAGTGCCAGACTGGATTTTGCACAAAAGACATATTAATAGACAGAGAGCTGTTGTAGTGATAATAACAACAACATAAGTTGCAGCCAGCACCCTTCTGCAGGGAAGCAGTGAATCCAGTCACCAGTGTCTGTCTAAGCCAAACCAAGGGGCTCTCGGTAGCCCTGTTCCTGCTCCTGCCTGTGAGAAAGCTTGAGCTGGCGGCAATGTCTTGGTGGTAGCAGGCCTACGTGAAGCTGCCAAGTGGCTTAGCCAAAGGGCCTTAGCTAAAGAGCTGAGGCACAAATTTAGTTTTTGGACCTTTTGGGAGCACAGGGTAAAGTGTCTGGATTTGGGGTTCTTGGTAGCTGTAAAACACAGGTGAAGTTCAAAGCTACAATAAAGTTTTGGACAGCGTGCAGGGAAGTTGGTCCTGGAATACCAAGTATGGATGCACCTCAGCTTCCAGTAAAAAACACCCCTAAGCTATGTTAGGTTTCCTTTGGTGAAGTGAACATTTCTCTGGTCCCTTTAATGCATTTATCACCCATACTACCTTTCAAGATAATAGCTGTGAATACCTCCTTTGTTATAAGATGCACACTGCCCTGTGTGCGTGGGAGGTGGGTGTTACGATAGGCATCATACAGCAGTATTCTGGTATTTTAATAAATGAGCTTCTGCTGAAGGTGACATTACTTGAGTGTAAAACCAGGCATATCTGTCTCCTTAGTAAGATACAGGGTATTTTGTAGGGGTGTGAAGTAATTTTCTTTGAATAATTGAATTAAGTAATTATGCGTTATATAAATGTATAATGTTCCAATTGCCCATAGTATCTGTGTACCATTCACAGAACTCGATGCAATATTTTGTTCTGATTATATGAACACTCTATTCTGAATATGCCAAACAACCTTCCTTTCTGTTTTTTTATAGCTCCCTAAGAACTACTTCTGCAACACCCATGAGATATGAAGAACAACCAGTGACCTCCTACAGGGAACAATCTGCCACCAGAAGAGCTGTGCATTTAAGTGATTTTTTTTGGCTCAGTTGCCAGCTCACGCCCTCATTCTAAGACACACACACACACACACACACAAAAACAACACTATAAAATAAAATAACAAAAAAAAATGTTTCTTGGTGAAGTAAAATCTCAGAACATTTAAAGTGTTCAAAAGATTTTCATCTGGGTACTTGCAGATGAGATAAATGCTAGATTCACAAAAGCTGCTGTGGGAGGATATATTACCTGGTAGGCTGGAGCATGCATCAGGACAGGAGAGCTAGCTAAGTTTTCATCTCTCTGAAGAAATCTGAGCACATGTGCCACACAGGACAATGTTCTTACTAATCCCCTGCAAGCTGGTTGTGCCTATGCAAGGTTTGGAGCATTGCTCCTTGGTCTCTTCCAAGGAGACATCCGCATTGTGTGCAGCATTTTATATTCACTGCAACACAGTCTAGAAACCAAACATCCACTTCCCAGCCACATGAGTCATTTTCACACTTGTCTTCTGCTTCAGCAAAAGCATTTTATTCCAAGTAGACTGGCTTCAGTTGGAGTATCTAAGGTGACCCACCTGACTTTAGAGTGACCTGACAGTGCTTTGTAGGACATTTATCTGCAAGATGGAAGAGCTAGGTTCAGATCTGCCCCTAAAAGAAGCACCAGAGCTTTGAATGGGCACCCAGTGCTCCCCAGCAGTGTCTGAGCCTCTAGGCCCCTGTGTGTCTTAGGTGGCTCCTTCCAAGCCCTCCTCTTGCAGCTGCTCCTCGTTGATGCTGAGAGCAAGACTGTGAACGATACCCAGGACTGGAGCACTCACCTGGGAAGCGCAGGGGCACAATTCTGTGTGTAGGGCTTAAGCGTGACACAGTCGTACTCTCCAGGGTTTCAGTCACCAGAATAACTGTGGGGTGTAAATTTGACACGGAGCACCTGGACAACACAGTCCACGGTGATGGACATATGTGTCTGAAGTGGCAGCTGGGGTGCCACTCTATCTTCCTAATTCCTACTGTTTCTTACTATAGGATTGTATTTGGGTTAAGCAAAGCCGGGTAGTTTTGTTTGAGGACTCTTTAGACAAACTCTGCGAAAACAGACAAGAACGGTGTTTGAGTTTATTGAAGCACATGAAAAATTGCCTGACATCTGCATGTTGATGATGGGAAGCCCCATACTTTTCTTCTCCTCCTCATGTGCAGAACAAGAGCAGTAACATGAAACACAGGTTTAGTATACCAAGCTAGCCATCAATGTTTACTGCTCTCTGGACTAGAGAAATAAAGATTTAGCACTGAATACTCCATCTTGTTTCATCCTCAAGTTCTCTTTTTGACATTGTTTTCATTTTGGTGTTCTTCATCTAAAAGCACTGAATTCTTCCAAGATCCTCTGCAAATTTCCAAGAAGTAGAGTTTTGCCTTGGGCTTCAGTGATCCCACTTGTGGCAACATTTAGATTTTTATCTCAGTTGCACCTCTGAGTCACAGAACTGTGTTTCTTCCTTCCTTTTTCTCCCCCTTTTCTTCTTTTTAGAAACATCAGAAAAATGTTTCAGTTCCCTCCCTCTAAAAATGCTTTGGCAATCTTAATAACTGGCAATTAATGGAGCTGTTTCAGTGTCTCTACTAGGAAGCTTACATTCATCAGTTTTGTTTATGATTTTGAAGTAAGGTTCTGATTTGCAATGCTGTTTGCTCCTGGCTTTGTCTTTTGGCAAGATATTTGAAAATCATAATGTCCCTGGTGTTGACTGTCCAAGAACAGTGCATTTTCATCCCTTCAGGTGGCTCTGCTGAAACCAAATGTCACCAAGGTGCCTTACAAAGCCAGTGAAATGTGGAATAAACCAGTCAGTAGCCTGGGGAAGTACCCCTTTCTGGGTGGCTTTGTGTTCCATGGCAATTTTGTACGCCTGCATACATTATCCTTGTAAGTGTGATCTGATGTGTAGGTGGTCCCTATTTCTGACACATTACATTTATCTGCATCTCTGGAACAGATTAAAAAGTCAAGCCTTTTTTACAGTCAGAATATTGCTGTGAATGTGATGTATTCTGGAGACTGCATTCTGCATCTTGAGCGTTCAGTTAATCAGAGCTGTAACTCCAGCTGGCCGTATTTTGCCAGTGAAATAAAATGGAGCTATATAGGGAGAACACGTGAAGGCATGCAGTAAATTTTTATGATCCCAAGGATGGAATGACCACATTGCTCAAGACTCATGAGCAGAGAGCTATGAATGCCTTAGCCACATAAGCAGCAATTAAAACTTTATAGCATTTCACATTGTCATGTGTTTGTTTGTGCCCTATGTGTAATTTTTAGCTCTTACTTACACCTGCACTGGTGGAACTGAGGACAACACATATCCCCACTTGGTCACCCCGGTACCATAATTTCATTTTGTTTGTTCCAATATCTTTCTCAAAGTTTCCCAGAGTTTTTTCCCCCATTTTTGAACCACAAGGTAGTACACAGCCAGGAGGAAGTTGTGAGGTAACATTGCCTTCTCCCTTTCCTGTAACATGGTGGGCTTGCCCGTGCCAAGTGGTGACAGTGCCATAATATATAGCTTCTCATAGGAACTCTTTTTCTCCAGAAAATATATTTCTGTGGATACCATGGAAACTGAAATGTGCTAGTGGTGCTTATCATTGTATAACAAGTGATGAAATACAGGCATTTATAATGGCCACAGAGTATATTCACTAGATGTCTCCTTGAACCAAAACTGGGGATAAATGTTCTCATGAGCTTTGTGCCTGGCTCTAGCCTCCCTTGGCTTCAGCCTGCTTCCAGGTGTTTTTTTATGGTTTCTTTTTCTACTCCTGGTACAGGTGGTCTGTCTGTTTCACTTTGTGCCCTGACAAGGGCCATGGAGGTTTGGGCCAGGCAGAGAGGAAGGCAGATGTCAGCTCAGTGCAGCAGGGAGAAGGAGGGAAGGAAAATCACCTCAGTAAGGACAAGAGAGCAGAAAGTAGGGCAAGACAGAGTTAAAGAGCTGGAACTGCAGGATCGGATTAAAAAATACAGTGAACTGTCTTGGGACACCTCTTTTCCTGAACCTCCAGCTGACAAAACCTGAATGACTCAGTCCCATTCACATGATGAGAAAATCTTCCATTTTGAAAAGTCAGGCCTCTGCCATTAATGCTAAACACCTCCCTCCCCGATTCTGGCTTTAACACACTCACCAGTACAACCCTGGTGTCCTGCAAGATGTTGCCTCAGGGATAAGCCTCTCCTCAGGGAATCACAGAAAACAGGGACGGAAAGCACCTCGAGAGGTAATCTGACCCCTGCTGTTCCTCCAGGAGAGGAAGGCAGATTACATATATGGGGTGGGTCGGGGGTGCATGGGCAGGGTTTCTTTGCTGGAAAGCTGGTAAGTAGCATGTTGGGAGAACAGTGAAGTAATGGGAATGGCTTTGCACCCACACAGTATTGGAAAACGCCAGGTAGAAATGAGGTGCTTTGTGGTGACAGTGGAGAGGGAATAATACGAGGTGATGACTATGCTCTAAGTTTTCCTCATCCAAACAATTTAGGGCCAAATGGACGTCCTGGCTTGACTGAGAAGAAAGATCTTCATTATGCATCTTGTCTGCCATGGGATAGGGATAAGGACTAGGAAGGCTGCAGCTGGGCTGTAGCAGGACTTATGCTGGGCTGGTACGGCAATCGCAATATTGAGCAACACTGCCCTTCCCAGTGCCAGCAATGACGGATCTAGCCTGATTGCTTTATAGGGTCAATAATTTGCAGTAATCAGCTTAGTTGAGCAAGGTAAGAAGCAAACTGACCTCTTCAAGAAGTCTGACTATTTCAGACATCTAAAGTGCTGTGATTCAGAGGAGTTGAGTGTATTGTCAGACAGACTTCCAAGTTCCTCCTCTGCGAATTGTAAAAGTTCAAAGATGTCAGTGCTGTTTCTTGGCATATATAAATGTAGAGTAATGGGGAAATGGGGAAGACTAATAGGAAATCTGAGACTTAACTGGGTAAGGTACAGAGTTAGAATGTATAATATCTGGCTGCTGAAAGGCAAATGATACTGGAAATTTAAGAGGGAAAGTCACAAAAGACATTGAAGAGCCCAGCACTCAGATGGAATGGAAAAGTCACAAGGGAACCCCTCGAAGAAGAGCTTCAGCACTTAGCCTGGTAAAATTCTGTCAGGTAATTAAATTAAAAAATAAACATTTCTGCAGAACACAAGACTCTGCAGCAGCATCGTGTGCCGCCGGACGGTGGTGGGGGTGGAGAAACCTGGTCCTTCCATGCCACCTAGTGTAGGAAGCTAAGCAGCTCTCCTGCGCCTGAGAGCAAAACCGGGACCTGAGCATCCAGCGGGACGGGACTCTGCGAGCAAGGGTGACTTTGTAGGAAATTAAGTGGAGTCCTGAAGCCTGCCACCGTATGAACCACCTCTGCTTTGCAGTTAAACTTCTGCTTCCAACACCGCGGCAGTGGGTGATGCTTGCTGCTGGCAGTGCTTGGAATGTGGCATGCTGAGGGTTTCAGAGAGGACTGACCGTGTGGCCTATGTTTTTATACCTATCAGCTGAAAAAGATCAAAGTTACCTAACTTGCAGCTGTCGGCAGGTTGGAAAAAAAAATAATGGGATGTTTGCATTATGATACTTAGTGGCATGATTTGAAACTCTTCATTTCTGGGAATTAAAACTGGACTGTGGGTAAATGGATGTAGTGCTTGGTTGGTTGTTTTACTTCTTCTTATTTATTTATTTATTTTGTCAGGATAGAAGAAATTCTTATTTTCTGGTTGATTTCTGTGAAAAAAAAAATAAGTTATGATTTGTGAGAAAAAAACTAAGCTATGGTTATATTAGCAATTGCTCTAAAACACAGCAATGAATAGAAAGGGCCCAACATTTTGGTGTGCAGTTTAATTGCTAAACATACATATGCTTCAGCTGAGTGGTTAGGAATAAATCTCTCTAGGAGCCGTTAGCTCAGTAACCAGCTAAATCAAGGACTCTTGACCTTACTTTGAAGCCTTTGGTGCTAGTTTCTCTTTGACACAGAAGAGCAGATGAGGTGGGAAAGAATTCTGATAGCTGTTCATTCTCCAGGAAAATCTATACCATGTCATTAGACTTTTTCAAAACTGCTTCTTAACAGATTGCAATGTCAGTCCAGGATGTCACCAATCCCAGAATAACCAGATAGCTATATATATGTCACCCAGAACAGCCGTGGACAAGGGCACCTGCATGCTGTCAGATTGTTATATGCATTTGAACTGTGTTTATAAGCAGCTTCTGAGAGTAGCACCACACAAGTCATAATTGTTAGCCTTAGTAAAAAGGAAAAAAAAGACAGAGTTACCCTGAATATTATGCTGGAAAACCTGCATCAGAGGAAGAAGTAATTCATGTTTAGGATCTGACATACTAAATCTCTCTCTCTCTCTCTCTCTCTCTTTTTTTTTTTCCTCTGCTTTCTAAATTTTCCTCTTCCACTTAGTTTATTCCCACTAGTATAGTCTTCTGCTTGAGGTGTCCAGCCACTGTTCTGCTGGGGCTGATAAACAACATTAACTCCAGACAGAAATGATCAATCCTTGCATCAGGATTAGCAGATCTTGCCCTTCCTCCTCCCTGCCCGAACAGATGCCTTCACCTGTGTACAGGCTTCCGTGCTCCCACATGCCTTCATCATAGTGCAAAAAAGATTTTAGGTGGTGTGTAAACAAGGAAATCCCTAGAAGCAAAAGAGCACTTCAAAAGTTTGGCTTGCATGATGGCAAAATGATGACATGTAACTGCAGCACTAATAAAGGCCATATGTCTGTGTTGTGTGTTGAGAAATGGGTGAAACATAGCACAGGGGAGGAAAAGATGGAATGTCATCATATGCTTTCCATTTGCACCCACGTAAAAAAAAAAAAAAAAAAAAAAAAAGATAGTATTTCTACTCTTTCCAAGGCAACGTGATGTATGTGTCTGGTTCCATTATTAAAAAGAGATTAAAATGATTTAGAATAAGTTTTAGTATTAAAAAAATATAAAGTGGATGTTGGCCATTTTGAGTCATCAGCCAAACTCTTGGCCTTTCTGTTTTTTCCTTTTCTTGGAACTCCCACATATCTCTAGTTAACAGAACCCCCCAAAGATGACTGATGTTTAAATATTTAAACTACCTCTTTTTCGACATTTTTCTAGCCTAATTATTGATCCCACAATGTTTAGTATCCAGGAAGCAATCCCAAGTTCCTGAAATGAAAACCACCTTCCAAAAGCCAGGCTTTTAAAAGATGAGTCATTGGCTGGCACTTGAACATTTTTTGGCACTTAGCTTTAAGGTAAGAAGCTTTGAGGAGAATTTCTGTGTATGAGAAAGTAAAAAAAAAAAAAAAGAAAAATTATAAGTGCTTGGCCTGCAGACTGTCAGCTTTCAAAGAAGGGTGTAATAAAATCGTGGTGTCCTGGGTGAAACTAGGGGCACTCTGGTATTTGGTGTTTAACTCCTTTCTGAACAGTCTGCCAGTTCTGAAAGTCCGTCCTATATTTCTATAAGGTCAGAAAGGCATGACTGGAACAAAGTAGCCCAAAGGGCTGTATTTCTACCTCTTTAGGAATGCATCTTTTCCCTGCTGGAGCTGTCAGGGTCTGCCAGGGCTTTGGTCTCCTCTGGGGCTGCGGAGACCAAGGTCTCTGGTTCCTCACCAGCTCCTGCTCCTTCTTCCCCACTCCCGCTGGATTATTGTCCCCCCCAGAAATGCCAGATTGATGGAAGATATCTCATAAATGATTCACTTGGGACTTGTCTTGACTCTTTGTTCCCTTAGGCAAGACCTGGAGCAGGGAAACAGAGGGGAGGCATCTGACCATGTCAGCTGAAGCACTCAATATCTGGCAGTAGATTAAAGTCTTTTCCTTACTGTTTTCCCCATCTTCCTCCTGAAAACTACAGTCCAGCTTCTTCCAGTCCACCAGAGGAAGCTCTGCTGGTTCAGGTCAGCAAAGACTCACATAAAACAGAGGGGGAACAAAAAGGCAGGAGCTGGCATCCATACCTCCCTGTACTGAACAATCCCAACAAAAACAAGCATGCTACCAGTGGGGTGCATGGTCTCCGTTAATCCTGAGAGAGGGAGGACCATCTGATCATATGCACACGGTGTCCACAGCAGAAACAGCAGTGCTGCAGATTCCTGGCCCTGCTGCCAGGCCAGTAGCACACCTGCATGCTGCCTTATTTCCACTCCGTGCAGGAGTACAATGAGAGTCATTCCAGTGAACTGAGAGACTCCAAGGACCCCAATTCTGCAAGACTGCAGAATCAGTCTTTAATATTAATAGTGTTATAGCTTCATTTCATACATGAGGCATGGTCTTATGAACCAGGTGTGTGTATTTCAGACAGGACATTGTGTGTATCTGGTTTTGCATTCTCTAGAAATTAAGGAAGGAAACTGCTGGAGTTCAAAGGGTGAGTGGGTTGATCCGAAACATTTTTTTTTTTTTTTGCAGCATTTTCAGCAAATAGAAAGTAGAAGAACTCAAAGAAAAAAATAGTTCAAGTGCTTTTTAATATAAAACATCTAAATCAAAAGTCAGTCCCAATAAAAAGTCCTAAGTATTTAAAGTTGTTCACTGAGTCAATTTAAGTTTTATTTTTCTGATACAATTTAGAAAAACAAAACTCAACTTTAGAAAAGATATAATGATGTGGAATCTATACTTTTTTACAGGAGGAAAACAAGTGGATGCCTTTTGTCTAAATGCTTCATGAGATCCTCTGCCACAGCAATAGGTCTTTATTTAGTGTCACTGTTGCATTTTAAAGGTGTGATATACTGCTTGGCTAAGAGAGTCTTTTGTTTTGAAAAGTACATTCAAAATATCAGCTTCAGAGGAAGAAATAAACTGAAGAGCAAACTCCAGCAGGCCCTGGCTGACAGGAGCATGCCCTGCACTCGCTGTGCTGGTACAGGCGCTGCAGCTCATGGGGCCTCCCTGGGAAAGGCCGGGTGGCCCTGAGCTGCCTGGCAAGCGCTCTCAGTAGCACAGGGACCACAGCTAAGAGTGAATATAACACGATGCGACAACTTCTGCCTCAAATTTGTGCAACAGAACTCCCAGGGAAAGGTTTGGTCCTTCCTGCCCTTTCAAAGTGAGGACAGGAAAAAGGGGAGTTCTGTGAATGAGGCTTTTTGAAAAGAGTAGGACACATATTTGTAGCAAAAGCGTGTATCTCTGGCCTGAATTTGTTGACTGCCTTACATCCTATCACTCTCTGCTATCTCAGAGACTACCATCCCTTTGCTATTAACTCAGATAGATGCCCCAAACATCCCTCTAGCAATATAAAAACTGCAAATTAATCTTTATTTGGGACAGTCATAATCAATTTGAACATCTATGAAATCCAGTATTTTGCTTCTTTACAGAAACAAAAGAGTATGTAGAACTCCAGTACTCACTGGCATGCATCAGAAAAGCTTTCTGAATCCAAACCTCAGGAGAAAAGTAGTTCAGCAGGGTTGCCCAGTTCAGAATCAGGGTGGT
>VXAA01003000.1:205915-223215 GCA_013399115.1 Anseranas semipalmata | reverse complement strand
TTTTTTTTTTTTTAGTGTTTTTACACTTTTCATCATGGGCCCTCAAAACTTGCAGCTTCCCATCTTCAGATAGTTATACCTATCCCTCCAGAGCAGCCTGCAGTGGCTGAGCATTATTTGATTTGCTTCAGGCTTTGCAATTAAAGCCATGAAGCCTTGTCACAGTATTTATTGAAGGCAGTGAGGATCCTCCTACAATTTCCATACTGGGTATCTCCTCAATAAACTGCATGCTCGTGAAGACTGGGGCTATGTACATGCTTGGACACTGGCCACATGAAACCACACAGCAGCAGACAGGTTGGTAGAGTTCCCTGGATTCAGGCAACATTTTTCAAGCAGACAGGGTATAACCAGGCAAACAGGAATGGCCATGTGTTATCAGCAGCATCACCTACTACAAAGACTCTCTTGTCAGTAGCTCTTAGCTCACCACAGTAACAGTTGGGGAGAAGTTTTCCATGTCAAGTGCTGTCCTATGAATCTGAAGGAAAATTTCTATCAAAGTACTTGAGATAATCCTGGAAATGAAAAATAAAACCTCTTTTTCTTATGTTAAAAAGTAATTGTTTCCTTTGGATAACTTTGGTGCTTTTCCGCTTTGAAACAGCAAGCTGCAATTTGGGTCAGTCCCTTGTCTGGGACGTGCCTATCCCCAAAGCCAAGTAAAACCCCCACAGAAATCAGTGAAGTTGCAAGATATGCTGCGGCTGCCCCGAGCAGGTCTGAGCCCCTCAGAGCCGGTGGCTGGTGGCACAGTGGTTGTGCAGAGCAGCTGGCAGTGTCCAGCCTGCTGTCCAGCCAAGGAACTGGGTTTTCCTTGTGAAGACGGCTTCCCACCGTGCCGTGCCAAGGAGGGCGGGACGTGAAACCCCGAGCATTTGGCCTTTGCCTCTGTATTCCCCTGCTGCGGTCAGCCCAGGGCAGCAGGAGGGCTGGGAGCTGCGCAATTCACGTGGAGAGGAAAGGAGCAGATAAGGACAGGCAGAGTAATGAAATGTGTAGCTGGAGTCAGGGGAAGTGGGAAGCTGACCTAAGGAGGGAGGAATGTCATTGGGGACATCAGGGTGGGGACACATGAGCTTGGCAAAGAAACTGGGGTGGGAAGCCAGGAAGGGAGGGCGTGGAGAGGCTGAGATTAGATGGGGACCAGAGAGAAAGTTCAGTTCTGGGGCTGGGCTTTGGTTTGGGAAAAGGACTGGGTCCAGAAACCCGGAGAGTGGACCACGCACTGGTCAGGCAGGGATGAGTGAGGGGACAGAGTCAGGACTTAGAGTGCAGTAGGAAAAAGTTGAAGAGCATTGGGCTGAAGGGGTTGTGCTGGCAAGGAAAAGAGACAGAAAAGCTCACACCCACCCAGGCATGCTCCAGCTTCCAGAGCTGGACTGGGACCCGAAAGGACTGTGTGCTCCGACCGCTGTCTGCAAACATTTTTGAGACCTGTTCTTCAAGACAAGCTGTAACACCATGCTTTCAGCTTCCTTCATGGTTGAGAATTTGGCTGAATTGGAGTAACATAACTTTTTTAGGTAAAGTGAAAAGTGAAGGCAGGAAGGTGAGATGTGATATATATGCCTGGACAAAGTCCTTGTTGTATTTTTTTTTTTTTCTGCTTTGTCACGATGTATTTTTAAGTAAAGAGTCACATTTTATGTCCAGAGAATTTGTCATCAATTTCTTGCTTTGCCATGTAATTAATGCATTAAGTCATAAATTTCAGCAAATACTGGAGTAGACTAATTTTAGAATGGTATCAGGAAAAAATAACACATCATAAAAGAAATATAAACATGTTCTCTTGCTTTATCTTCTCAATTTTTACCATACTTAAAGAATTTAAAAATTGCAGCAGACATTTTTCCATTAATGTAATTTATAACAGCTTATTCATATGAAAAGAGCCAATCAAGACATACTTCAATATTTCCATGCATTTCAGGCTGACAAAATGTAGTAGCTCCTGTGATTCTTAAATCGTTTGGCAGAGAAAGTGAGGAAAGGTGATCAAAGACTGTCTTATCATTAGTGTATGTAGCTGCATAATGTAGTATATGAACTCAGTAGTCAGATGGAAGCAAATATATCTTCTTGCTAGTTGCAGAAAGATGAAAGTTTAGGTAGAAGAATGGCCTGCCACAATTAACAGCGCTAATAAGAAGTTTTGCATCTATTGACAAAATTAAAACCATTTTAATATAGAACACTTTTTTACTTTTTCAAATACTCCTAATGCAGTTTCAGTGCCATCAAAAAATAATCATGGACCACTTTTTTTTGTTTGTTTGTTTTATTTCAGGAGTGTAATTAACTGCAGTCTTTGGGTGAGATAACTAGGATAACCCTATTATTTTTCAGTCTGGTGTTTGTGTAAATTCTGCACTGGAAGCAAGTTTGACCAAAATTGTTCAGTGTTCCCTTTCTGAGGCTGGATTGATGTATTCAGCCTTGCAGTTACATGGCAAATAAAAGAAAGAAGGGGTGTCTCATAAACAGGACAGATGAGCACTCTGCTTCTGTCACTTATGGCGAGGCCCTGCAGTCACCCTCCAAGCAGCCCCGTTCCCTGCTCTAATGGGAAGAGGAAGATATATCAGTCCCACACAATGCAGCACTTAGCAGAGAAATCTGTGACACTTCAGCTGTCTTCAAAACTGGAAGCAATGTAGATGTGTCTGCACTGTGGTAACACAACTGTATTGGCTGGTGGCAGACAATTGACATCTTTGGTACTGTACTTTGCTGTGTACATCTACTGACTTGCCTGGAAGTTGCCTCTGTATTTGTAACATTGCACAGTACAGAGAAATGGAAAATATGAGGGGATCTGCTAATTGAGACTACATCAAAATGCAAGCACCCGAGGGGACTCAGCATGATCAGCACCTGGTGAGAGAGCAGCCTTCAGGAGAGAGAGCACAGGGTACTGATACGCTTGCTGCTTTCTGGTAGTCCATTACTGATAGCCTTTGTAATATAGCTTTGAATTTTATTTATTTATTTTTAAATGCAATGTGATGTCGCTAAAAGCTATTTAATGAAAGTAAAACATTTTCCAGAACAGGTACCACATGAACAGTCCAGCTTTCCTTTCTACTCTTCATGTTTTTACCACATGTATTAGCAGTGCAGTTTTTAAGGCTCTCATCCAGCTAAGTACTTGAGCAGGTGCTTAATCTTAAGCATATGCTTAAATGTTTTTCTCTCTTAAACCCTTATTCTTGGCTTCCACTAAGATTGCTGAAAAGAGTGATAAATGTATGGAAGTTTCTGTGATGTAGAAAGTTGTCTATTAGTAACTCCAGAGAAACCACCAAGTGATTCCACATGGACCACCAAACTGTCTTTAGAGTCTAATGATTTTCATTTGCACTGTCAGTCTGGGGTAGACTTAAGATGAAAAGTTATGTAATCTTTTTCCAACTCCCCGAGCTATTCAATCCTCCTTCCATCATTTGTTTAATACATTCCTCATATGTTGCTCTGGTCTCCTGACACCCAGGCTGTTCCTGGGAACAGCTGAATTCCCATATGGGGGAAAACACATTTCCATATGTTTTTTAGTATTTTGAAAGTGTTATTTTATTTAATAGATTTAAAATATTTAAACCCCCAGCCTTCCACCCCCCTTGGCATGCTTTCAGTGGGTGTCCCAAGAGACTATAGAGCAGAAATGAGAGAAACTACAATAGCACAGAAAAGCATGCTTTTCATGGGAGTTCAGGGTGACATATAGTCGAGAAATACATAAGCAAATGATTGCTTTGTATAAACCGAACTCAGTCTTCTCTCAGTTTTATTCAGACCTCTTCACCTATCTGTCTCTTTTCAAAACTACTTTTACTGTTTCAGTTTTAAGAGCTAATAAAATATACAGAACACTTGCGTCAATTTTAGATTGTTAATGTCAGGGTTATATTACTCCATTAGCTACACAACTCCATTAAAATGTCGGCACTCTATCAAGAAGGAGAACCAGGTCCACATTATCTGAAAAATTCTCTCACTAGTATTTTGGGGCTTCTTTCAACTTGCAGATTAGAGGTATCTTTAATATGGAAGTGTTAGTCCTGAGTGAAGCTGATGTGGGAACGGAAAATAGGCTAAATTTTTTAATTTCATGGAGAAAATATGAAAAGAAAAGAAGATAAACTCCTGAAGGCAGTGTATGTTCTTAGTCAGGCCCATCTGCCTTGCCAAAGGCTCTGAAACTGTGGAGGACAAAGAAAAGAGTTATCCCGTGGAGCTCTAAAAAATAAAATTTGCAGAGTGAAATACTGGTGGAGCTAAAGACAATGAGTTTCCTTCTTGCCTTTCATGTGAGAGGATTTTACGCGCAGTATAGATGCGTCAATCATATTTCATCTCAGAATGAATGTTCTTGCACATCCTGGTCAGGTGAATTCATTACAGTCCAGTAGCTAGCTGGTAGATCCTTGGAGGAGTAGAGTTTCACAGCAACTGAAAAGCTCCGTAACTATGAAGCTTCATTATATAGAAGACAGCAAAATAATCCAAGACGTAACATGTGGTCACCCCAGGCATCTATAGTTTCTAAAAAGAGTGGAAAACTCACAAAATGAGAGAAGATGCAACAGAATCAGAACTCTGCCTTGCATCTTCCTCCTCTTTCTCCTCCTATGTCAGCAAGCATTTTCCATTAACACTTCTCCATTATCACACATGTTGTCAGAACCTGAATGAGTCACTGTTAGAGAAGGACTTGTTTGATGGCAAAAGCAAAGAAGCAGTGTTACTAATGGTTTTGAAACAATAGAGAATACATGAATGTCCAAAAAAGGAAGCACTAAACTTTTGCTGTGCTAGACTGTCACTGGCTTATTGTCAACTCATTAGGCAGCATCCCGAGCAATGACAGAGGAATGCATTTGAAAATACATTTGGGACTGGTTTGCAAGCAGCAGATTATTTACACTCACTTTGAGATTTCCCCTTCTTTGTATTGGATTATTGTGCTAAGGGTATTTGTAGTTAGGATTGTTGATTAGCCTTGGCCGGAAAACAGCAATTTCTTTTGGTGAGTATTTCTGAGGTTTTGAAATTTGGTTTTGGTCCACATGTGGTGGAATGAAAATGGGAATTTCAGTGTCTTTTAGCAAAAGGAAGCAGAAGAGAATCAGGAGAGAGAAAACAACCGACAATAATGTAGTTAAAAGATGGCCTGGCATTAATGTGGCATACAGGAAAACAACAGCTACTCCTGGTATGGTAAGGACCTTATAAATAACACCTTTGGCTATTCTGCATTCTTCCATGATAGGCTATAGGAAATCTTTTTGATTAACAAAACATTCTAGGTTTGGCAGAATGGGGATTCTGGAAATAGAAAATCTCACTGAAAATATTTTCATTAGTTTTACTGAGAACCCAAGAGCCAACTGCACCTTGGGAGATTAGACCTGGAGGCATGGAAAATGAAGAGATCTGCAAATCCTAATCTTATATTCCCTTTACAAGAAGCTGCCTCTAAATTATGTTGATTGAAAAATATACAGTTTCATGAAAAAGCATTAGTGGCACCTACATTTTACTCTCAAAAACACGAAGAACATCCCAAGGGTAATGCCTGCAAAGACAAATGTGCGGCTGGCGTCTACATAACTTCTTTCATTACCACATTGGTATTTTTTCCCCTGAACAATTATGTGGTTTGAAAAAAGCTGTGGGCTCATCATAGCCAATAGTTATTGCAAAAAGTTTCATATGTTGGAAAAGAAAAGGGAAGGAGGTCAAATTGAAGAGCATACTTTAAAGGTGGATAGTTTGGTTTCAGATCCTGCTTACCCTTTTCAGGTAAGACTTCCACTGCTGTGACCACACCTCAAATTTATAAATTGCTCTGTAAAGCTGAGAATGCTATAATTCAAAAATTTCAATTATTTGGAATAAATTACCAAGAAAGGAAATTAAAGCAAGGAGCATAAATAAACTTAAGAGTCACCTAGATTTATTTCTGGAAAAGCAATGAAGTGAGAGATAAAGTAAAAAGCAAGAAAGTGTAATAGAAATTTAAGTGAATGAAGGGTAGGTATAACAAGATAACTGGCTTTTTCCCTGTTTTTAAGCTGTTTTGTGCTTTAATCATAACCTAGAAACAACTTAGGCCTCACCTAAAGGCATAAATGCATTCCCATATCCTCTAATTGCAAGCAGACAGAATATGAATACCAGGTCAGCAAGATATCACATCTGGAGAAAAAAACTCTCTCTTCTGGAATTTTAAGAAACTCTCCAGGTACAGTGACCTGAAAGTAGCCCAAACGGTGGGCTTGATCCTGCATCCTTTGCACCCTGTGCATCCTGATCCTGGCCCAGAGTGGTAGGGGCAGTGTTGGCTTGGGTCTGGCAGCTGTCGTGCTAGCGCAGTGCTGCGCTGTCAGCGGCGATCGGGGATGGCTGGCACGAGTACCCTCCTCCACTTCAGCTGTGGACCCGGCTGGCATCAGATCAGGGCTGTGTGTGTATATATACTGCATATTACTGTGCTGTATAGACTTGAATAGTCCTATGGGACTTTGCCTGCTGTTTTAATGTAAAGCGAAACTTGGATAGTCAGTGCATCCCAGAGGTGCAACAGTGTCTTCTGGCACGCACTTCTAGTCCTGGAAGACAGAAATATTTCTGGCTTCAGTTACAGAGAACAGTATTAAAAATTGGCTTTATTGCCTACAAGGAGACTTAGATGTTGAAACAGGCTTTTGGAAAAGCCTCTCTTGTGCTTGTGTATAAGTGTAGGGTTTCCAGGGCAGGAAAGGGCCAGAAGAGTAATCCTGTGGCTCTCATCTACAGGATTCTCGTGTCTGAGGCACGTAGGAAGGAGGCGGTGGCTGTCACCACAGCTCTGTGGTGCTCAGGACGGAGAGGCTGTTGCAGACGGGGCCGTGCCCTGCTGACAGCAGCTGCTGAGCCCCTTCCTTTTCCCAAGCTGGCTGCTCATCTGGAGAGGTCTAACAATGGTGTAAAGATAATTCCTCCTTCCTTCTCTCAGTCTCTGAGAGACACTCAGAGAAGTGTATCATCTCACCTCTGGTTTAGATCATTTATTAATTGTATTTTTTCCCAGAGCTTCAAAGCTCATAATAACTGTCAGAGGGTTTGTCGTCTTCGCCACAGGATTATTTGCTGTTATAACCTGAGTGTTTCCACCATCACAAATCCCTTCTACATGCAAGCCCCTTATTTCAAGCAGGGTGGCATTTTTAACTCAAATTAGTGGGCTCACAAGGGAACATTAGCTACAGTTTATTAGCTCAGCTCCCTAGCTGCTAATCCAATCTCTCTGCACAGAAAGCCAACCACTGTGTGTGCTACAGGTGTTATTTCACACAGTGCTCTCACACAAGCAAGGCTAGCCCCAAAGGCATTAACTTCAAGGCAAATGGTTTTACTCTGCAGTGAAGATATGGTCATGGCAACGTAGGCAACAGATTTACCAGCAGATAGTCACAAACCGCTTAAGATAGGCTTAAGATGTTACCTCCTATAGAAAGAATGTAGCAAAAGCTGTCCTTTCACATACAGAAAATGCTCAGGGGATAGCCTCCAAAAGTCTGAGGTACTTTGCTTGAATCACTTCTGAATCATCAGTCTGTGGTTTTATACATCTGTATTTAAAAATCTCTTTAACACCACATCAACCTACCTGTGTTTTTGTTGTCTCCAAAATGCAGGTGCACTACAGCAGCCACTCTTCAGCTGAAACTCACACAGATGAAAAAAAAAAAGACCCTGATTAGATACACAAGAAATAACTTTATTTCCTCTAAGATTCCTCAGACTAGTCACTATTCCTTCACTTTGAGAAAGAAGCCATAAGCAATTACACAACAATCCCACGACCTGCCACAGCAAGAGATGTGTTTACTTTTCTCATACTAGTGCAGTGTCTGGGCTCACACTTCAGCCCATAATTTTATTTATGGTTAAAAATGCATTGATTTTGCTTGTCAATGATTTATCATAGGCAGCTAGCCATATTTGCTGCCATGCAACCTAGGACACTGAGTATAAGGTATATATTTACAACATGGCCAGTACCTCTTTAACTAGACATGCCTACCCATCAGTAGACCATGACATTGAATCATCCCAGTGAATGCAAACCATTCCTGCTGTGGTTGTTTTAAAAGCTGTCTAGCTTGCAGCAGCACCACAGAGCCCCACCGAGGCCATCCATCAGCCACAGGCTGCAGGAGCACACACACCTCGTGCATGTGCAGCTCCCAGTGGAGCTGCAGCATAGGAGTGCTGGAACTGGCCTCGTGCCCTCTCTTTCAGGTGGGCACCATCCAGGCAGAATGAAGCCCCTGCTGGGGACAGACCCACCTGCTTGCTGGCTCTTCTGCACGGGCAGAGAGCAGATGTGGCGTTTCCTTTCTTTAAATGACTCTTTAAGGTACAGCAAAGTAAATTAAACTGTTATTAAGTCTTTTGTTGCATTAATGTATATCCTGGCCACTTGTTTTGAAGACCAGCATAATGTGGTGAGTTTCCCTGGCTTAATAAAAGACCTCATCATACCCAAGAGCAGTGACTGAGTTACTGCAGGTCATAGCTTTTAGACATATTGTCTGAAGACATACATTTTGCTCATTTTGGTCTCTCTAAGATCCCCATAATGAAAGGCAAACAAAAGCAATCTGTGTACATCTAATTTTGATAACAATTTTGATAGCAAGATGGAAATCTTGCAGTAATGTAATATGCTATGGCTTGTGAATCCTTTAGCACAGAAAGATGATGGGAATGACTTTGTGGATAACAGAATGTTTTTTTTCAGGTTCCAGCTTTCAAAGACTAAGGGCTTGTTTGTGTCAAAATTCAATATGAGCAAGCTGAGCTGTGAATTTGCTGGAGTCTAGGCCTTCCTTTTTTACTCCAAGTGAAAGTAAAGTAGGCAACTTCTAACTTAATGCTACTAAGGGCATTAGATATCCTAAAATCCACCAGCAGGTTTGCCTAGTGTTTCCTATCAACTGATCATAGGCAGCTCTCTTTATGGTGCTTGTGCAGTCTCTTTGACACATACCTCTACCTCTGTGGTTCCTCACCTTTTCCACAGCCTGCAGAGGTGCAATTAAGTGGTGTTTAAGTCATCCTAAGACAGGTTTGAGAATGGTCCCATTGGGAAGGAGTACAGTCTCTTTACTGTAGTGTAAATTCTTCTTAGTTCATTCACTTGTTTTTAAGTATTATTTCCTGCCCTGAACTTTAAAGGTACAATCCTGAAAATTGGGATAAAAATCCCCAGTAGAGAGCAGAAAGACTTGCTGGCTGGTGGCTCTGTGGATGCTGATATAGTAGGTAACATTCTGGCCTCCCTGACGCAGTATAAGTTTTTGCTTAGGTTGCAGGAACGGGATTTCACCTGTCCACTGCAAGCTGCTTGTGGTAAATGTAATGGTTCCAACTGAAGTTCTGTTCTGGGGAAATGAGTAATATAGTGGTTTATGTATGGAAAATCAAATGGCTTGATGGTCTTTACCTAATGAGTTCCCCATATTTCTCATCAAGAAAATTTTTTCCCAGTTGCATGCTTTAACTAAACACTATAAAAATACTTGGCATAGAGTATGATTTCAATATAGGTTGGTATGCAAAGATTAAGTAAAACTAGCTTTTCAACAGAATATGCAAGGTGGTACAGAGAAGAGCATTGCTGGATCAGAGGGCTATCAGTTGACAGTAGCAAGATGTGAGCTGTTAAACTGGACAAGTACTGAGTCCACCTACTCCAATGTCCTGTTTTTAATAATACTATAGGATCCCAGCACAGGAAACCCGACAGAGGACATTTGCATATAACTGTTGTTAGAGGAACTTTTCTTTCCAAATCTGTCAACAGGTGGCTCATATCCTGAAGCATGAGAGAATGTCAGCTCACATAGTTACATGCTAGATACATGTGAAAAGGAAGAAAAGGAAAGAAGCACACAGACATTCTAGAGTTCCAAAGTATTTCATTTTCCATCTTAGTAATTATGCAATGAGAAATGCAGGATGTGCTATTTTCCTTTGGTCAACATCTTGCCATCATGTTCCTGAGTATCTGGCCATGTCTCATTGAAGATGAGCTATATTCAGAGTGCTACCCAGACTGGGTTAAAAGAGCCTCAAGATGAGTACCTAGAAGCTGACTCAAGGAATTCAGTCTCAGAGAATATTTCAGAAAAGCCAAAATGTTTAACAGATGTATCGTCTTTCAGAGTTAAGCTCTTCTGAGCTACAGACTAATGCTGATGTATCAGAGGTTGATAGCTGGTTTCTGTCACTATGATCTTCTGGCTCAAATGCATTTCATTGGAAAGAGTCGTTTAGAAAATTAAGTGCATGGTCACTGGTTACCTCATCTGCTAGGCAAAAGCATCATCTCCATGCTCACTGAAAAGTAGATAGCAGAGTCCATTTTTAGAGGCACTTGGATGCCAAGTGCGATTTTCTAAAAGATCTTTTGATCTGTAAACGCCTAAATGTAGCTTAAAAGTCTGATCCCCTGTGAACTGTATGATTACATTAGAGAGTGTAAATTGGCATTTGAATGACCTGAATTGGATTTTTTAAACACATACTTCCCTCCTAGATGAGTTTTCCATGTTGCACTTTATTTCAGATAATTGCAGGTATAGACAGAAATGTTGGAGTTGTTCCTAAGAAGAAAGAAAAGATGCTGAGTATGGGAAAGTCTTTCAGACTGTAAGGGTCTGAATAGGATTTCAAAGGTCTTTGGAGCCAGTCCTGGATCAGGATTTTTATTTATGTGAGTTGATTTTGAAGGACATGTGAATCTTCATGCAAGAGGACTCTGTAACAAACCATTTTAACAAGAGAAGGTTTTCTTTAATTGATCACTACTTTTGACTTCATTTTCCAGATTCTGCAGTCATGCTACATATCTGGAAGCAATTGCTAGAAAGGTACAAAAGATAAATCTGTCAAGTTTTCTCTACATATATCAGAAATGTTCTTACGTTAATTGTCTGAGCAGAGAGTGGGAGTTCTGTGTCTTTTGGAAGCATTTTTTTGGTGTTTTTTTCCAACCAAGGGGAAAGCAAGGTCAGAAAACAGCAACTGCTTCTTCTCCTTGCCTTGCACTCTTTTTCTGCACTGATTTGAGAGTTTGAACACTGTTCCCTGGCTGCATTTGTAAATCCATCCTAAATTAAAGCATTCACATTTGAGTTTTTGCCCAATGAATCATTTCACTAACTCTCCTCAAAATCCTGAACTAGCTCTGTGTGAGAAAGGCTTGAAAGTATTTACACTGGTGGGGGCAGGAGGGAGAAGACTGGCTGAAAATGTGCTTTATGGGCTTGCTCAAAAAATGTGGAAGCCAGCCATTGGGTTAGTAAATTCAGCTAAGTTTCTTCCTAAAATCTGCTGGATAATGGATATCAGTACTTAGTTCTTATGCTAGTAAAGCTTAGTAGTGGTGGTCTTCAACTGTTTGAACTCAACATGAATATCATTTTCTGCTTTAAGATTTATCTCTGTGTTGCTGTGAAGCTGATTTAAGGGAATGAGAACTGAAGAAATGTATGAACTGCTGATCTGGGTTTATCAAGGTATGCAGTATCTCTCTTATCTTAACTGAACTATCCTGAGTGAATTACCTGTTTTCCATGGAGCCACAATATAAATCAAATGCACACAAAAGAGAGTAACCAGTTGCCAGATGACAAATAACACTGAAAACAAAAGGTTTTGTTTCTACATGAAACACTTTGAAATTTTGAGTGGTCCTAGTACTAGCAACTGTAATGAAATGGTTGGGAATAAAAAATGGCTGATGTGACTTGTAAGGGTCTGAATAAGATTTTTCTGCAGTCAAGCTTTGACCTTGGAAGGAGACAGGATACGTTGCTCTTTGTTGGCTTCTCACTACCACAGAGACTGTGAAAGTGTTTTTTCTCTCTAGGCCCATCTGCAGCTCCATGGGGAGGTCACTTAAAGCCACTGCCTGAGTTCTGACACTGGCATGGGTTTTGGAGGTAGCACTCTACCACAGCAAACGAGAGGGTGTAGCAGGTCCCCAAACCAGCAGGTCCTGCAGTTTCAAGGTCTCCTCTACACCTTCTGGACCTTTTTGCCTGTAGTGAACTGATGAGCAGATTTCCATAGAAGGACCTGGGGTTTTGACAGGGCAGAATTAGAACATTCCCATTCTGTGCTCCACCACCCCTAGCAGAAGAACTGCTCCAGTTTCACTGCTAGTGATGCCTCCATGGTCCCCAAATTTGCCCGAATTCCTCAGCACTGGGGCAGTTCTGATTACATATGTAAAAAGTGCTTTTTTTAAGCATTTCTCCAGTTGGTGAAGACAGATCGCTCCATAGTGTCTGTTTCCGCTCCCTATACAGATCTCCTGTAGATATAACATATGCTCGTAAAACCAGCTGGAAGTGGGACACGTAAACAGCAGTCACTCAGCAGTGGCTGCTCGTGCCAGCTTCAGTGGAACAGAGTGTGAGGATTAAATTTATATTCTCCTGCTTCCCTACAGAAAATAACTCTTTTCTCTTGGCACCAGCTCCTTAGCTTGTGTAAAAAGTCAGAGAAGCCACGCCAGTTTGCACTAGCTGACAGTCTTCATCTACCTCTGAATGTTTAAAAATCTCTCCTTCCTGGGGAGAAGGAGATGGGGGGAAAGAGAAAGTACTTGGCTATACCAAGCAAGAGCCTATTCTGGCTGGTGAGATTGCCAAGGCACAGTGTTAGCGGTTATGTTACTTTTCCTACCACAGGTGTTAATCTTGGCATGTGAGAGAGCTAGCAGAACAGAATGAGCACCGGGTTCCTGCGATGCAATGACGTTTCTTTAAATGGTCTGTTTACTTAGGTTGACAAATGGCAAACTGGCAAAATTGGAAACAGCTTTTCCATTGATCCACAAAACAGGTACAGCAAGTAAAGAGGAAGAGCAATCTTCACTAATTCCCTTTCCCCATTTCCCTCCCGCAAGTCACTCATCTCTTAAAGGGTCTCTTCTGCAGATCAGTAAACTGGCTTTTTAGCTGAAAATGCCTCTCTTGCTACAACTACATAAGCTGTGTCCACAATAATGAATTTTGTTGCTTTTAAAACTCTCTCAAAAGCCACCAAGAACCTGCTACTTGGTCCATCATGACTTGCCATGCTTGGATGGGACACTGATTTCAGAATGAAAATATTTTTTCTCCATCCTTATCTTTCTTTAGTGAAAGAAACACCAAGTAAATGTCTTATTGTAGCACAGACACATCAGCTTGTCTCTTAGGTCCAGTTACAACTAGCACAGGTACAAGAGATCTTTCCCTCACCATCCTGAACATATCTACAAACGAATAAAAAAGTGAAAAGTAACTTTCTTTTGGAGACATGGATAATTTAGGAACTGCACAATATGTAATTTGGGCCATTTTGTTGTGCAAACTGGCCCTGCAGAGGAGAACACCGCTCTGAATCAGCTTCACAGAGATTTTCCATAATAAGAATAAAAATGAACTCATTTACGTTTGTCACTTTGGGGCAGTTTTCTGGCAATTTTCAGAAGTGCTGAGGTGAGTACAACACTTTTAGTGTAGGCATGTCATTTCTAACTGCTGAGATTGAAAACACTTAGCATCAAGGACCAGGGATTCATCACCTTTTTGTACTGCACACAGCATGTTGGGGTGGTGAAGAATAAAGTGACCTTGCATTCTAGCACATTTATTGTTAGTATGTTATTTTTGAGTATGATACAACTGTGCATATAAGGCTGTGTAGGGCCAGCTGTATGCATTATGCTTTAGCTTTTAGTCTAGGTTAGACTTGTATCCTGATCTGTCCTTTTACAAAGCCAGATGCAAAAAATTGCTGAAGTCTGTGGCTTTGGGCTAGGCTTGCAGATATTAGCTGTGACACCTGGACTCATCTAATGGCTACTTTTAAGTTCCTGCAATACTTTTTAAGACATGAAAAGCATTTGGAGAAAATTAAATTTCTAATGGAAACATGAAATCCCTTCGAACACTCTGATTATAAAGAAACAAGAAAAATGCTTTAAGTGCATTTTAAGCCAACAGTAATTAATTAACAACAATAATAATAGATTTTAGCTCTGCTTGAGGTAGCATTGGTTTCAGATCAACAGCTGAGCTGTAACAATTCAGGTCAGAAACATCAAAATGAAGATGACTTCAGACCTGTAAACTATAATTACTTTTGAGCAAGGTTTTTCCTTCCTTTACCTTCAACAAAACCTACTCTTTTCATCTATTTTTCCTCTTCAGCTACTTCAATTAATGTGTGGAATATGAAGAAATGTTACATTTTATTTCATTGTCAATTTCATTCCTGCAGACTTGTCATGTCTTCCATAATGTTTTCCCTCTTTGTGTCAGAGGAGAGGAAAGATGTTATGCAGATTGTTTTTCTTTTCTTTTTTTTTTCTTGGAATTACTGATTGAGAAGGAAGTACTGGTAGAGAAGGACAGTGTGATAGTTTATACGTGTTAACCAGTTTCTTTGCTTTCTCTCAATTAGTTCACTGACACCGGGACTGAAGTGAGGGCTTTGTAGTTGAAAGCTTTGTCGGTAATGTGAATATAGTTGTTAGTTTTGCAGCAACCATCATATGTCCACAGCTTTTGTAGATAAACTGTAACTAACTTTTCCTTGATTTACTTTTTCCTTCCCCTCTTTGGGGTCCCCATTCACTCTCAAGTTATTCTTGCTTGCAGAAGCACAAATTATTCTCCTTCACCAGCACTGGAAGTACCTCCTCTGCTTTACTTAACACACCTTTTCAGAGATGGTTCTGTAGATTCTTCCTGTGCCAATTGATGCTATCTAGTGTATCTGTGAAACTTTTAGCAAATCAGCAAATTAAAAGTTTTAAACAGTGCCGGAAGATGTCTTAGTAGATCCTTTCTTTGGTCAGCTTTCTTTGAACAGGATGATTTTTTCTTTCTTTAGAAAATACAAAGTCCAGTCTCAGAAAAGGCTACCCAGACAGTTCTGCCTGTTAAAACAACAGCAGACTAGTCTCAGAGTGGACTCAACAATTGTTTGTGTGTCTTGTACTGTATGACAAGGGATGATCACTGGGAAGTGAGTGTCAGGATCATGTGATTTTCATGTGCCCTCGCAGTTCAATGGCAGCTGTGTTGCTTATCTGGGGACAAAACTGGAAACAAAGACTTTTAAATGAATAACTGCCCCCACATGTCATAAAATGGATGCAACATAGATTATTCACAAATAAATTGTCTTGCAGAATTTAAACACAGACAGCAAAGTCCAGTTTAGCAGTCAGCAACCCCACTCCATAGTAGAGCTGAATACATAAAATACTGAAAATATTATTTGTATAAAGAGAGAATAATTTACAGGAAGGCAAAATTATACCATCGAGTTTTTAGCATACATTCATGTTGGAATCAAAGAAGTGTGCTCCCCAGAAAATGAATGGCAAACTGTATTTCACAGGGAAGTGTTCCAGGGACTGGGGTAGGCATAAAAATGGGCTTCTCCCCAGATTTGACGGAAAAATTTGTATGAAGCTTTCTGCCCCTTCCACATCTTCCACCCACCCTGCACTTGTAGTCTTTGCCAAAAGATGTAAGTTGCTCTTCTTTAGTTGGTTCACTCTCCTTTATGATCTAAAAACGCTCTTCCAGCCTGGAGCAGATGTGGAAACTTAGAACAGCAGATGTGGGATTTTGTGCTTCAAAAGGAATTGGCATTGGAGCAACAAGCATGTTTGACACTTGCTTGTCCCTTGTAAATCACCTAGCCTTTTTATCTAAATGAAACCATGCGATCCTTGGGAACTGTGAAGTGAACACTTTGAAGGCAGTTTTCTATTCAGCATCTTATAGGAAAATATGGGAGAACTGAATGGGAGAGAAACAAAAGCCAGAGTGACAAGGGGCAGACCCCAGTGTTGGATGAACAGACATACATTCAATGAGTAGATCTGCTTTGCTAAAATACATCTTGTTCTCAGAAGGTCTAAAACTCCCTGTGACTAACCTGGTTATGAGTCTCTGTTGCAATAACAATGTTGGTTCTGGTCTGCCTGTTCTCCAAAAACTTGTGTTGCTTGTACCTTACTATGTGAGTTCTTTGCAGCTATGCTTGGACAGTTGTTCCTCTCACCTGGGAAAATGTCTCGGGTCTCTTTGGTTTCACAGCTGAATTACTATATTGTCTCTCCCACTGTTTAGATCTCTTAAGTACATGTCTGAAATGTTTACCAAGCAGTCTGCTAGCTTATTCTACAGCTCCTTAGAAAGGAAAACACTACACAAGGTCTATTTTTATACAGGTAAGTGGAAACGTAACAAGCTGCCCACTATCACACTTCAGGTTGATATGGAAGAGAACATAGTCCCCTCCCAGAAGAGAGCACAGCCCACCTCCCTGTGAAGGGGGAAGATTAAGATTTAGCTCAATCTTTAGATGAATGTAAATGGAAGCTGTCATGCCATCACTGCACAGGGTGGTGCACGGAGCTTTTGATGTCAACCACTGCAACTGAACTCTCAATTTTACAGCTAATTCCACTTACTCCTTTTTTTATCTTCATGTTTGCTTTCAGACTTTTTCTTCATCATCTTACATGGGCATCAATTAACATCTTCAGCTCTCTCTTCAAGCAGGTCTTCTGAATGAATGCTGCCAACATCCCTTGGTGCCCAGTGTATTTATGAAATGTGCTAGAAGACAAGTCCAGCAGAGGAAAGGAATGAGACACTCCAAATTAAATGATAAAGGGATGCTGCCAAACTTGGTTTTGAATACAGCCCAAGGCACAATATGCATAAGAATTAGTTTAGGTACCGGCAGTCCAGCCTGCAGTGTTTTGTGTGGGTTGGCTTTTGGACTATGTGTTACTATTAGACAAGTATTGTAACAAAGTAGGGAACCCTTTTCTGCCAGAAAACTGTGAAGTCTGAAGACATTTATTGACTTCTTCACACAAAAGTTTTCTTTTTGTTATGCCTTTCTGTACTTTTCTGTGTGTGTGTGTCTATGTGCACATGCTCAGGTACTCTATGAAATTAATTTTAGGCTTTGGGGGAAAAATATATGCTGATGTTGACAGGTGGGAAGAACAATGGGACTGGAGAGCTTAAATAGAGGAGATGGGAGAAAGAAAATAGGAAGTGCAATGGACTGAAAGTACAAGGCTGGGAACTCAATGAATTGAAATATCAGAAGGGAGGAGGCATTAAAGGGGATCAGTAAGTAGTATAATGATACATAATATTATTTTTGTTGTTTCTATTCATAATATGTATACATGAAACACAATTGGC
>VXAA01003000.1:184427-205888 GCA_013399115.1 Anseranas semipalmata | reverse complement strand
AAAAAAAAAAACTGTAGGGAGAACACATGAAGCTCCTTGCACCATTCAAGAAGCAAGGCATAGCTCTGAACTACAGCTGCAGGCAGTGCCCCAGCTGGGCTGTCACACTGCAGGTGGGATGCATGCCCTTCCCTTGCACAGGGAAGCTGCTCGGGGTCAAGGAATGGTGTCCAGGTCCTTGCACCCAGTGCTCTTGAATTGTCCAAGTATGCCTAATGGGACATGAAGCAAAATACAAAATGTTTTTATACGCATTGAGCATGAACCACTCAATGTGCCTCTTGCTTTCTCCATGTTGCATCTGGAGATGCTCAGGAGTGGAGCATGTGACTGTGGAGCTGCTTTGTGGGACAGTGCTAAAGACAGTTCCTCTGAAGAGAAATGAGACCTGGTTGCCATCTGATAGCCTTCAGGAGAGCTGGCACTTTAAATGATTTTATTCATAGTTACACATTTCACAGCAGTCACTCAAGAGAACTTGTTTGTTAGAGGCAGGTGGTGACTAATCCTCCCTTAGCCCACCTTTACCACATTCAAGAATTGTCAAATAGCTGACAAGTAAAAAAAACCTCTTCATTATAACAAGTTGACATAGAGGCACCGACCCCCGCTGCTTTTGGATCAAGATGGGAAAAATAAGGCTTCCAAGTTCCTTTTTCTTATCCTTGGAGCTTCATTACTTAGGTAATGGCAAAAATATGTTCCTCACATGGTGAAACTAATACATGTGTAATCCTCTTCCCCACACAGAAATTAATCATAACTTCCAAATTCAGAACTTAGATTTTTTTTAACCCTTTTTTTTTTTTTTTTTTTCTGGAGCAGCTGAGGGTAGAGATTTAGAGGGTCCTCCTTCACAGTCCCATGAAGTTCCTTATGAACTGCCTGTCAAGGATACAAGTGAGCCATACTCTGGTATTGTAGGTCAACCTGCAAAGCTCCAAGTAGAGAGGGAAGGCTAAGTGTCAGCATATTCTCCAGCCTGGGGCAGAACCTGAGGAGCCTTCAACTCCATAGCTGCCAGGCAACATTGTAGAGCAGCTCTGAGCCTGCTGGGATATAGCCTTTGGGAGTACACAGCTGTTTTCTTGGTCCCAGAGCTGAGGAGAGGCAAAAGGCAGAGTGAAGCTGCTTTTATATCCATTCTGCCAGGAGTGGAGCTAAAGGTAGCTCAAGTGAGCAAAAAGAACCAATTTAAAATGTAGCAGATGCTGCTCCTAGGCTTAGTTTATAAAAGGATAAAAGGCATAAAAGAAAAATTATCAGTGCAATGAGGAAGAATATGCTGCAGCTGGAATACAGAACACTGTAGGGATGAAAGGAAGGTATCCTTTGAGATAGCAGATGTACTACCAAATATTTATTTCTTTTAAATATTTTCTTAAGTCTTTAAAGTAAAGTAGTAACTTCTATTGTTTCTTTTGGCAGCTTATTCTAGCCATCAGTTTCTCTGTGTAATGAAATTCCACCTACAGTAAATCTTCTGAGTTCCTGAGGTTTAACTCTTCCAAGTCTGGCTAAGCTCAGCTGCATTCCCACACATCAAGTTAATTCTGACTCATTATGAGATTAGTATCAACAGTTCTGTCCTGGATATCCTGGACATTCAGTTGGATGAGTTGGGTCAGCTCTATTCTCTATGGTTCTCTTATTAATCCACCTAATTTGATCACTGGAAATGTCAGTCTTTGTTCCTGCCTTAGAACTCACTATTTTGATCTGAAGACTCAGTCTCTGAGAATTCAGTGTATTTATTTGTCACATGGACGGTGCAGCTGGGGAAGACCCCAGCCACACCAGCTGGCCTACTGTCCTGGTCAATGGTCTACAGGCTGGGCTGGGCTGTCCTTGTGCCTTCATTTAGTGAGAGGACAGCCTGTACGTATGGAGATCTTTTATTATGATTGGTAAAAGGTGGAATGGGCCAGAGCAAACTGCTGTCCTTTCCGGGGTGGCTCCTCTGATTTTCCTGCTATCACAGGCTGGCTGATGGCTAGTTACTTATTCTACAGATAAGCCACAAATTCTGAGCAGCTCTTCCCCATTTCACGTTGATTGTAGGTTTGGAGCTGTATCTGTAATAAACCCAGACTGCTCCAGCTCTTCCTGCTTGACTGCACCAAACTGGACACTGTCAGCAAAAAGCAGCTCTTTGACCTGATGTGTGCACCCAAGCAACACAGAGCAGCCAGAGCCAAACATCAGCAGAGAGATGGTGAATCCAGAAAAAACATGTTGAACTAATGCACGCAGGAAGCCGACAGACCCTTCCTGACAACCTTGGTCAAATAGTAACCGGACAGCCATAGCTCAACTTCCTAGCTTCCTCTAGAGACTCTTGGCTGCCAGCGTTGTGGGAAGCAGGGGAGTTTCCTATACATCTTGAAGTCCATTCTATGTGGAAAATCCTCTCTGACTTAAGAATATTTATCGGCTATTTGGGAACTTTGTTTTATTTCTGGAAATAAAAAAAATGTTAATTTATTGAGCAAAGAAGGGCACAGGGTCTCCTGCATAAACTCACCAGCCTTAAGCTGGTGCCACTGTGCTTGAAGTGCCAACATTTTTTGTGGAACACTGAATCCATGTCTGCTCCAAGCAGAAATTGTCCAGAGGATTAAAAACAATGGCCCTGAAGTCACCAGCTGCAATCATCTGAATCCCTTATGCCTGTAAGTCATGCAAGCATTTTACCTTTATGAAATCAAACATAATTTGAAGCAGACAAATTTAGTCTGAATAGCTGTCTTGCCTGAGTAAAGCCTTTGTGAACATACCAAAGAACTTCTAATTTTGTACCTAAGATGTTAGAGTACTTTTGATTATCTAATGCTGCTTTCCTTCCTCTTAAAGGGCTATGCTTTACTGGTCAGTTTTACTCTATATTCCAAACGTGACTTCAGTAGCCCAAACAACAGACTGAGGCCTTCTGTTTTTCTCTCTCTTCAGAAAAAAAAAAAAAAGAGTTTTTCTTTGTTACTCTGTGTTTCAGAGCATTTCCTCTCTTGGTAAATACTGTCTTGATTTTTATTTAGCAGCGTGACTCTTCAGCCAAGAAATGAACCTGAGGAGAGAGATGAAACCCACACTAAATAAATGGGAAGGTGGAAGGGGAAATTAACACAGAACTGAAGTGACTCACTCAGTGTCAATGCTGGAGTCAGAAAGTCAGAAATGGGAAACAAATTGGAGCTGAAGGAGAACATGTTATCATCTAGAGAAACCATTTTTAGGGCATAATGTTTCTATCTATTCATTCTTAACTTGCTTTTCTCCTGCAGGAATTGCTGAGCTTACATAAACCAACATCCTTCTTTGATTCATTCATACTCTTCAGAATTCCTCCACTCTACTGCAATTGACTAAAACATTAAAAGAGAGATACTCTGAAGGACCAAAAAGATGTGTGTGTGGATTCTGGTACGTGTGCCGAAGCTTTGGTCTGTATCTGTAAATAGTGGAAGGCACTTATTTCACTGGTAGCACATGCTTAAATGCCTTTGAGAAACAGAGCTTTACTGGGAAATTATGTAAGCTTACTATTTTTTTATCCTTTCCTTTTATGATCCATGTAATTCAGACTGCAAACATTCTGTGGAAGGAAGTAACCTTTACTGTTTAAGCATTCTGGCTGCTTAATACATGAACAATTGCCGTAAATAAATAATCAGTCCAGGTCACTGTGTACGGTACTGCCTCTTCTTTTGCTGACTGGCTGAAAAGGGGGAGGCTAGAAATGACAGAGAAGAGGCTGTGTGCATGATTTTTCTTTCCTACAATAGACTAGGAAACAGACATCAACTCATTTATATTGACAGAATCTGAATATTGGCTTGTTTTAGGTGTACAAGAACTTCTCCTTCTGTGTGATATCCTTGTCTTTCCCTTAGGATCTGTGAACATTACATAACTATGGAACAAGAATCTACGCACTGTGTTAAATTTCCAAAACTTGCAAGGAGGAATGTGTCACCTGTCACACAGATGTCAGTTTGGCTGACTGCTGAGTGCTTTGAAATAGGCTCTAGTCCTCTTTGTGCGTATTCTCTGTGAAATGGTTTAGTGGAATGAAGTGATTTCTTTCAGTTGATAAAGCTTCTCAAGTAAATGAAAAATAATACTCTCTCCTGTAGATTTATCAAGCCATAATTAAATTATTGCTATTCTAATGAGACCTGAGCTATAAATACCTAGTGGCATCCAGCCCTGTGTACTCAGGTACCAAATATATCATAGCTACTTCAGCTATGGAATGATATGAGTTTACCCTACTGCAGGATAAATACGTCCTAAAGGGCTTCAGCTGACACGGTTATCATACAATTTTTTTTTTTTTGTGCCACAGCAATGCAGTCTCAGTAGTAAATATAGTTCTACTACCTCTGCCCCTTTTCCTTCTTAATTTAAATCATTGTTATTGAGGTTCTGAATAACTAATACTCCACAGTATATCTTACATTTACAGACCATGATTGGTTAGAAAAATTCTTTCTCTGTTTTATAGGCAGAAAAATGAAGCATAGAAGAGGGTGATTGAGTTCCAGACTCTGGATCTGTGTTTGTACTTCTCCATCCTGTTCTTGAGTTCATCCCATCACCAAGATGAAGCCATAGGTGACAACATTTATTTGCATGGAAACTGGAAAAGGAGAAGTATTATGACAAAGTGTTGAGCAGTTTTGGAATACTATTGACTTGGAAAGCTGATCTGAGTTTGGGAGATTGGAAGAGTTTCCTTTGGGAATAACTGTTACCATTAACTGTCAGTGTCATACAAACAGCATCTTTCAAACAAAGCAGTAAGTGTTAAAAGTATGTAGAGCAAAAGTTGATAGTAATATGTACAACTGCATACCTTTCCAATTACCTAACTTTAATCTTTTGTTGTAAACATTTCTGGATGTCCATCTGTCCTGCTCCCAGTGGGTGCCCTGTCACTTTACATCCCTGTCATCTCTGTCCGAGATGCTCAGGCAGCAGTCAGTTACAGGGTCCTGCTACGGCTTAGTACCCTCCCCTAGGCTTACAAGTAGCCTGAGAGAAGCATCATTATGTGGGCCTCTCTTGTGATTTCTGGCCAATGATATGCTATATGGAGATTATTGTATTCAGTTCAAGATGTTCACAATTCAAAAATGTTGTAGTGGTAAGATACGGTGTTGGAAGACCATGCCTGGATTCCAGTATTAAAGGAACTTGCCTGGAGTTGCTGCCAACCTTGCTGGTACATCTAGATCTCTGAATACAGTCCCCATAGAAATAACTTGCTGGATGCTATCATCTCTGGACTAATCAGCTGAGGTGTGGAGATATGGCTAGATTTCTGTGAGCTTGTGCTGTTATCTCCAAGTACGTGTACCATGCAGGTGCCTGTAATGGCTGGGGGTCTCTGCACTGTGCCCTTTTCCATGGTGTAAACATTTCTTCAGACTCATCAGTGTATCGAAGAGAAAGCTGGGAGATGACCTTAATAACATGCTGTAATTACTTAAATGAAGAACATAGACATCAAATGCTAGGTGCTTTCAGTATTTTGTTAAACATACATAGCAGTTTGAAGACAGATCGCATAAATGCAGCTTAGATCCATGACAGGGGTCTGAGGACAGACATATTTGGTCTTGAAATAACACAGGGGTTCCATCAGTGTAGATGATTAGACCTTTGTATGTTTTAGCAAGGCAGGTGATAAATTTGCCAGCTGTTATAATCATCTTCAAAATAAAATAAGTTTATTTTTTAAAAAGGCAGTTCAGTCTAGCAGTGGGAAAACATTTTATAACCTGGATATGCTGGGGTCAGATGATCATCATGATGTGGCCTATTAGTTGTTTCTAGATTGAACAAGACCCCAGAAAATTAACCTGGTGCAGTTCAATGAGCTTATTGACTGTCTCTTAAGTCCATAACCCATTAAGTACATATTGGCAAGTCTTGTTCCGGGCTTATGGATTGCCAGTAATTGAAACTAAGCACCCTCAGCATATATACATATATAATGTTTATATCAATACTTGTTCATAACATATTGTAAAAAGGAGCTAATCTCATCTGCTTATCTTATATGAAGAAGTACCAAAGTACCAGGCACACAAATCTTCATAACTGGTATGTGTATGGTGAATTTTAAAAGCAGACATATAAAGTGCAAAATACATAAATCATTTCTGACAAGTCCACAGAAAGACTTTTCTGAAAAAATTTAATTCTTTACAAGCCCAAAGGCCATTCAAAGGTTATATTAAACCAGTTAACATAACTGCTCAAGCATCATGGGAATCTCATTCATAAATTAATGTGACCCAGAAAAATCCTTTGATCAAATCAAATAAACATGTCAGTTAAAATAAATGCATACATATTTTTGTTTAATGCAATACAAATTAAAGAAGAAATATTTTAGGTAACTGCATCTTTTCTGACCTAAAGCTATGAATCAGTAAACTCTACAAACCTTGGATAAATCAGTTTTTACCTTGTATGAAACAGGTTATGGTTCAATATGGGTAGTTCAATGCCTCTTCTTATAAACTGTTACAAACCAAATGAAGCAGGTGCTTGGGAAAAGCCAACATGGATTTTCCAAAGACAAACTATGCCTGACTGACCTGACTACCTTCAACAGGAAAGTAACACTTTCTGTCCACATGGGGAGAGCAGTGCATATTGTTTACTTGGACGTCAGCAAAGCATTTGACACTGTTTCCCATAGCCTCCTTCTAAACAAACTGACAAGGTAGAGGCTGGATTGGTCTTCAAGATGGGCAGGGAATTATCTAACGGGCCACACCCAGGAGGTGGCAGTCAATGGTTTTTACTCAGGCTGGCAGCCCATCACAAGCAGGGTCCACCATGGATTGACACTGGGCCCCATGCTGTTCAAAATCTTCATATATGATCTGGACGATAGAATTGAAAGCACCCTTGCTGATGGCACTAGAATGGGTGGTGAGGACACATCAGAAGGGAGAGCCATCTTACAGAGAGAACTGGTCAGGCTGGGAGAGTGGCTAAGCAAGAACTGTGTGAAGTTTAACAAAGACAGGTCCTGCACCTGGGACAACATAACCAGAGAGCACAGTACTGGCTAGGATCTGTGTGGCTGGGGAGCAGCCCTGCTGAAAGGGACCTGGAGTCCTGGTGGAGAGAGAGTTCTTTTCCAACCTGGTCTGTCTGATGATTCTACTATTGATTATAACAAACAGTTTCCTTAGTGATCCTTCCAGCACTCCTGTTGTTGGTTTTATTTTCCAACCACATTCCCTTAGTAACTATTTCTTTTGTCTATATTTACTGCAGTTTGCTCAGTAACAAAGTCCCTGACCATATTCATACCAGAAAATGTGGTTTGCTCTGTTTCATCACAGAGGTTCTGAACTTACAGTGTATTTCTTTTTTCCCCATAAACAGGAAAGATCCAGCAGTGACTAAATCAAACAGTATTGAACATTGCCATATGGACTTTGCTGTCCTTATGTATTATGTGAACAGCCTCTCACTGCATTGACTTCGGTGAATGTTATTGCTGTACAAGAATCACCAGAAACGTTTGAGGCACACAGAAGAGTAAGTACCTTGAGCCCTCCACTTTTACAACAGACATTTGTTTGTCCTAAATATTTCTTATTTTCTTCAGAATTTAAGGATTTGTAACTTTAAAAAATCAACAGGACATTTCTGTACTATTCTTTGCCCAGAAATTGCAATCAGAGCATTGCCTAGAATATACTCATAAAAAAGTCAAAAAATCCTAAGTCTAAGATTGTTCCTTTTGAAAGATGAGGAAACTGCTAGAAGCACAATAGCTAATGTTTTAAACTTCTCTCTAGACTACAACATCCATTTCAGTGAATCACAGCAGACATCCAATGAAAAAAGTCTGTGTTTATGCTGGCAGGAATCCTGGTCACTGTCAAGGGAAACATTGCCTTCCAAAAAAGTGATGTTTTAGATGAAAACTCCCCAAAGACTGCTTCTTGTTTTTGACATCACTATGGATTCAGAAATGAAATCATTACAAAAACTAAGTCAGTACACAAATGTAATGCAGATATTTCAGTAATCCATAAGGATTCTTCCCTTGTACTGAGATGTACTGCAGCTTTTTGTTCCGGGATGAGAGTGGTATATCCTGAACTGTGAAAGAACATGTGATCTTGTGAGAAGATGTAGAGTACAGAGCAACAGTGGAGGAGGTGCAGGCTCTTTCTTCACCACATCCCTTGTTTCCTGTGACTTTGCAGGAACCCCCTTGAGGGCTACATGTTTAATGCCCTGTAGGGTGTTCCAGGGCAGCTCAGGTGAAATATTCCTTATAGATAGGCAGCTGAGCATTTTTTTCCTCTCAGTCCTTGACATTTAAAAAGGATATTACACAATGAATAACAAAAGAAAGGGTTGGAGATAGGTGATAGAGGGTCTGGACAGGAAGAAACGAGATCGGCAGGATACTTGGATGTCAGCATGATGACATCCAAAGGCCCATCTGGTACCTAGATAGAGGACAGAGAGGGGATGCCTGGTAGTCAGCGTATTGAGATATACTCAGAGAGTAGGAAGGAGGTTCTGAGTAGGGGACAGAGAACACAGAAGAATCTTTTATGTGTATCAGGAAAAGGTTTAGCAGAACTGACTTCAAGATCCATAGTCTCTTTATTGTGATAGAAGAGGAGGAAGAAAATGGCAAAAAACAAAACAAACAAACAAACCAAAAAACCCAGCCCCCAGAGTATGATCTCCACACTCCTTTCCTCCCATCACCAGTAGCCCAGTGACCCAGGTCACCCAGCACCCCCTCACTCTGACCTCTCCAAGCTTGGTCAGCTCTTCCCAGGGAAACCTTAGGTAGGTGATTTGGGTATTATTATGACATCAGATTTTCCCTTAAGGAGGCAGTATTTATCTAATATAGTCCTCATCCCTTTTGTGTACCCAAAGCTAGAGTAGAGATAAACCACAATTGAATGTACTCTCTACTTTAAGTTGGTAACAAAAAGGATTTGACAGAGAGTAAAGTCTCTAGTATGCAGAGGGTCCTATAGGTATTACAGTGTCCTAGCAGCAAAACATATTGTTACTCCTTGTATCGTCCATCCTGAGCAACAAAGCAAGAGTGAGGAATGTCTGATCTCATAAATATGGGGCTGATCCTGTAATCCTTATTCAGGCTGTAGTACTTCTCACTTCACCGGTGGCATCTTCTCATCAGCAGGGCATGAAACAACTCAGCACAGATAGATATTTGCTCTGTGGACGGGTACAGTGTACCATTACCACTGACAGACTCCTTCAGCCAAGTGTTGTAGAATTTATTTCCAGAACTTTTAAAGATATATTATAACACTATCTTCTCTAATTCACCATCTCATCTCTCCTTTTGGACATAATGTTAAAACTAGAGAAGTATGCATCTTCAAAATATAGTAAGAAAGCATTATGTTAGGGATTTCTCATGAAAAATGACCTTGCCTGTTATGAAACTGAACCCCAATAGGTTAGCCACTAAACCTTAATCCAAGTAAAAATGACTGTCGTGACTTGGACTTACTCAATGAATAAGCTAATTTTCTGGCGGCATGCATTGGTATTTAAATAATTTTTTAAGGTTTGATGAAGTTCCAGTTTGGAAAGCTAAGGGGAAAAATATTATATTCACGACACTATAATAAGAGACTAAATTTTTCTTTTGTATTTTGTCTTCTTTAATATAAGGAAAGGTGGAAAATATTCTCTGTGGGAAAAATGGAATCCCACAGCTGCTAGGTCTTGGGACTTTCTCCTTCCCCCTTTCTTCTCTTATAAGGTGTTCAGCTCATTTCTTGGGAGCAGTAGGATGATCGCACATGTACAGGAACCTGTATGCCTGTGCTTCTATTGCACTGAAAGGGCAGGTCTGTTTGAAAGCTAACAGTAGTTGAAAATAGGGTCTTTTTAATTTCTTTTTAAAACCCTGTTCCTTGCTATCTGCAGGTCTTTTCTTGATTTCAGCTTGTATCACCTCTGAAAATGGACAGTTACTATGCAATGCCACAGCTTTTTACTGCTTGCTTTCCAGACTTGCTGACAACACCTAACAAGACATTTTTTTATTTGATGGAGGACTAGGATGAAAATGGAATTGCTGGAGGAATTAGTGTTTGAAAATGCTTTTTTCTTTGTCTTTCCAGTTTAACAGCCTCCTCTGTATTTTATACCCTTATCATCTTTCTCCTTAATTTGACCATTTTCACATTTTCTGATCTGTTTTGTGCATTACTGTAGCAACTAGTTTTGATCCATGTTAGACATTGGCACATGGTATTTTGATTGCATAAAATGAGACAGGTTGTACCTTGTCTTGAGAGCTTTTTCACCAATTTCAGGCCACTTGCAGGAGAACAGCTGATACTCAGACTGAAGTGAGGACTGTACCAAAATACAAAGCTGAATAATCAGACTGTTTTGATGAGTGAGTTCATAACAGATCCAATTTTATATCATGTGGCCACAGTGCTTTTGACATGGTATTAGAACCCCTTTTATGGGATTCCTTTTGTGATTGAACTACAACTCCTGTAGATTTTTTTTTTTCTGCTTTCTAAATGTTTTTTACTTATTTTTCTTTCTTCTGGTTTTCAGATATCCAGTGCCAGATTTTTCAGATGATTATGTCCACATCTGCTTGTGTCTTCAAAACTAAAAATGGGCTCATTCACTTGAATTAATTAGAGAAAAAAGTAAAGAACTTTATGCCTTTAAAGAAACAAGTTTTTGTATGTTCCTAAAGTATTTGACATGGATTTTTTTTTTTCCTTGTTTTTCCACTTGAGAGCAGAATCAGAAGTGGCAAAAATCTCAGAAAAGAGTTGTCTTTGTGAAATTTCCAAGGGCTTTATCTCTTTTTCAAGAAATGAAAGATGCAGAAAGATTGGATAAGCTTTCAGACTTCTGGGTGATTGCTTGAATCAAATCCAACCCCCAAACCTTTCAAGGCTTCTTTGCTGCAAATGCATATTGACAAACAGACAGCCAAATGCTGCAGAAATAGGCTCTGGTAACTGATGTTATTGAATGATGCTACCAGAAGAGTGCTGAAAAGGAGAGCAAACATAATTATGATATTCAGACAGAAATTTATAATCTGCTTTGTAATCAACATTACTTTCCATTACAAGCAAAGCCTACTCCTTCATTCTGATGTCAATCCCCAGTAGTATAAACTTGTGCTGTTCTGTATTTTAGAAAAAAGATCCTTTCCATAGCAGTTCAATGTTTAAGAGTTCTTTCTTCTTTTCTTTTCCTTATTGATAACTTCAAAACCTTTTTTCTTGCTTAACCCAGTTGTTCTACATTTCTTTTCCACTGACCTATATGGATTTCTTTCTTCAGGCTCTCTCCTGAAAAAGCCCAGAGTGTTAGCACTGAGCAGTGCAATTCTTGGGCACCTTCTACCCTGCATGCTCTCCTTTCTCCAGTTCCAGAGTAGGCATTGCTCCATCTGGTCGTGGTACCCTTTAATTTAGTCTTAGACACAAAATTTGTGAGTGATAGCCAGATTTGTGGACTCAGATTCTGCTTTAATCATACAATTTTTTTTGTAAGTCTAGACTAGTCTGGCTAGTTGAGTAATCTGTTTTGAAGATGGAATATTCTCAAATGGAAACAGGAGGAAAGTTTAAGAGATAGCATTACCCTTATATTAGCAAAACCCATGCCACTAAAAACTCACCCACAGAACATGACAAGAGGACATCTTGTTCCTTCTTTTCACCCTGTCTGGTCAAAACATATTTTAAGACAGACCAGCAAAGAAAATGTTAGAGCTTCAAATCCCAGCATGTGCAAGTACGTACATTTTGGCAGTGAAAAGGTTCTTTATTGACTGATTCGTCCCAAAGCAACTTCTGCCATGCCCAGTGACTGAAAAGCATTGCATCCTCAACTCCAAAATGAGCTATTCTTCTCCTTGAGAGAAAAATGTGAGATTTTATCTAAGACTGAGTTTTGCCAAAAGAGAGGGTTATTCTACCCTTTCATATCCAGACATGTAATTGTATGTGCATTGGTGAGGAACAGGTTGCCCAGAGAAGCTGTGGATGCCCCATCTCTGAAAGTGTTCATGGCCAGGTTGGATGGGACCTTGAGCAATCTGATCTAGTGGATGGCATCCCTGCCCATGGCAGGGGGGTTGGAACTAGATGATCTTGAAGGTCCCTTCCAACCCAAACCTTTCTGTGATTCTGTGATTTAGGGGACTTTCTACAAGTGAACCTCACAGTTTGTGTGTCAAATATGACAGGAAGTGGAAGAGAAGAAAACTGTCTGCTCATCACACACTGAAGAGCTCATGTGAAGAAAATATAGTGTATTCCTTATTGCACAGAAGGTCCTCAAAAATCCATATTGTTATGGTGGTCACGGTAGTAAAATGAGATGCCATATCTTCTCTACATTTTCTGAATAAGCCAGTTTTCTGAAGATTATTTTTTGCAAGAATATCCTCCTTATGAGATTTTCTGGGTAAGGATAAAATCAGAATCAAAGGTCAGATGAACTACTCAAAGTCATGCTGAAGTTAAATTCACAAGACCAGATTCCTAACACGTTGTTCTGAAAACCAGCTCATTAAAGGACTCATCTTCTCCAGGTACATTCCTATAACATACATGTCTGATTTTTTTCTCCCATCTTTTTCAGGAGGAGGATGGAGAAGGCATTTTGATAACTGGCATTTATGAGTGCAATTAAATAAGCTTATGAAATATCATGAGGTTTTTATGCTTGGAATAAGGCACAATTCTTTAAGTGAAGTGAAAAACTCTAAAGCTACACACCAAGAGATCAATATATTTTTTCAATTTGTTGAAAAATCTTCTTGCAAAAGGGTCTTCATTTTTCAAATTTCATGACCACAGCTGAAGCGCATAAACTGAAGAGAAATGCTATAAAGACCTAAATCTTCATAGAAATCACAGATTTGTCATGCCGTTATTTCTGTTCCTTGGCAAACCATGTGGTCATTTTCCATTCATTTAGAATTCAGTCAAGTAAGATCAGTTCAGGCTTTGCTTGTCTGTATCCTGTGATGTAATGTCATCTAATGAAGCTGGAAAGTATAAAATCTGACTTCAGCCAGCCAGGCCATTATAATGCTCTTCCTTCTGTTTTGACCTGTAAATAAAAGTGTAACATGCAAGGCAATGAGTGCTGCCTGTAGCTAGCACTTGTGGCAACATGTTGATTAAAAATACAGATGATGGGTCTGTTGCAATGAATCATTCACGTAAAGTTATCTAAACAAATAATTTATTTCAAATGAGAAAATTTCATTAAATAAAGAGTAAGACCGCAAATCTCAAAATATAGGAAATGGTTGACCTGAGATGGGCCATTCAGCTTTAGTTCAACTCCCTTTATATCTGCCATATGCCAATTATATTAGAATGTAATTATGTGTTCAGATTTTATTTTCCCATGAATGTGTTCAGCAATGATTCTGCCTCTGTTGTAGTGTGTGTGTAGCTCATGAAAACACAATGTGAATGCAAGACTATACATTTCCTGGTAGGTCTTCTTTTGCTAGGCTTGCCTAAGAAAATGAGTGCTTCAGAAAGACTGATCCATTCTGTCTCTCTCCATATGTGTGCACAGTCCCATATGTGCACACATAAGTGTATTTATCAGATTCCTATAAAGTATGTTGTTATCATTTATGAGCTTTATGAGCTTTATGAGGCCTATGCAAGATAGAAACAACAATCTCCTTGTGCAGTTTCCATAGCAGCCTCCTGTCAAAAAAGTTGGGATACCTTGGGAGAAAGGGCCTGTTCCCTCCATGCAGCTTTGAAGTACAGCATGCTCAGTCCCCTCCAAGCTGTCTCCCACATATTGCAGTTAGTGCATGACAACTGTTATGACCAAATCTGGGCACATTTCCAGAGGACTGTCTGGTGTCTTCTTTACATATTCAGTGCTATGGCAAGAAGGTGCTCAAAAATTCTAGACTACACAGTGTGGCTGAGATTAAGCTTCATTAAAAAAAAGAAAAGCATAAATACAACAAGTGAATACGCCTCCAAAATGTTGTACAAACATTAAATGGTCCTTGTGACAACTGTGGAAATGGTATAGGTGGAAACTGTTACCTCTGCATCGCAGATGGAGAAATCAAGACCTGGACTAAAGAAGTCTTCCAAAAGCTACATGAAGATCCAAGACCAAATGGGAATTAGCAATTTTTATCTCCCATTTCTATGCTCATTCTTCTCAATTATGCTGCTCTTCAGTATCCACATACTGCATTGTATTTTTCAGCACCAGTACTCAGCCTTGATGGGGAGCTTGACTGCACGTTGCAGTCAGCTGGAATCAGCCAGGCACAAATAATTGCCATGTGAGCTCATAGCATCTTCTTGTTCCATTCAGTTCAGTGCTGTAAGTCAGAGCCTCTGCACAGTGACCAGCTATGTGTATTGAGGTTAAAATTCTACATTGCCATCATTTGTAGTTTTCTGCAACTCTGTTTACCAATAGACTTTATCAAATGGGTATGCAAAGAAATTAGAAAGTACTTCACCAAGCAATGCTGTAGGATGCACTTTCAATAAAAGTCAAAGAATTTTGTTATACATTTTCACTTGACGTCAAAAAGATTTATAAACATCATCAGATCAACCCAAGAGTGCAAGTTTCAGCAGTAATCCAAACATCGGTTTCAGGGGAAAATCTTGATTACTTTGAAGTTAAGGCCATAACTTTCATTGCATTTAATAAACAGGATTCTACCAGTAGCATCTACATTTATGCAAGGAGTCTGCTGGAAAGCTTACTTGGAGCAGGGGAAAGGGAATGGGAAATTGTGGCAGGTGAACAACAGAAATTACTTGAGAACAATTTGTTTTGTTCCAGCTCAAAACTCATTACTCAACACAGTGACTGTTCAAGGTCTGCTTTAACTGCCCATTGCATAAATTCTGGTCATGTTGAGATATTTGATGATCTAGCCTGCCGGTCTAACTTATTATTACAGATGAGGCAAGAGAAAATATATTTCTGTTTTCCTTTCTCTGATTCAGCACTGCACATTCACATTTCCAGCAAGGCTGAAGAATCACCTGTGACTTACATTTCATTTGGTTTTGACAGACCTTATGACCCAGACTTATTTTCTAAGTGGCATTCTTGGGCCTGCATTATGTTTTCTCAGGACAATTTCCACTTCCTTTTTGTTACAGTTCTCAGTGAGAGACATCCATCAATAATCTCATGGAAACGACTCAGGAGATTAAGTTGCTAAACAATTTTTCATACACCTTATTCTTCTGGAATAAATATCTTAAAACACAAAATTGTCTTTCTGGAGCACTGCACCAGTAGATGGCTTCTCCCAGCATATATATTTTTAAAAATCTGCAGTAACTCAATGAATTCAGAAGAGTTACTTTGCAGTGAGAGTAGAAAGAATCAGATCCAATAAATGCAAGGCTAAGACACTGAAGATTTAGGCCATCATAACAATCCAACTATAAGATATGATCTCTTTTCGGTCTCTCTTTTTTTTTTTTTTTTTTTTCTTCAGCAAGGTCATTTGCAAATCCACTGCTAATGGGAGGAGGGTTTAGATTATATGGGCTGTTCTTTATTGAGAAGAGCCTTTCCAGAAATATATGCTTTGCATTAGACACTAAGGAGCCCCCTCAGCTCCCTCAGCTCTCCTTAAAAGGCTCACTGGTAGCAGGTCTTGCCTGAAAAAGCAAGCTGGGAGTTTCTTAGCTGGGAATTTGCACTCCAATGTTACACAATGAGTTCTGGTAGCCACAGTTATGTTTTGATGGCACACATCCAAAGAGGTTCAGCAAGGGGAAGCTCCCAGCAGCCAGACTTCCATTGACAATGGCAGTTCTTTGGGTTAACCCAGGCCCCTTTCTTTTTACATTCTCTTCCAATGAACCAGCTGAACCAGAAAGTGGTTTGGAGGAAAATTGCAGTGGCACTTGGTTGTATTGTTATGTATTACTTCCTCACTCTTTTATGTCCTATACAGCTTCTGTAACAGCATCATTTGATTCCATTATTGCTGGCTAACCAATTATTTTGGTATCCCTCCTTCCCAGTATCTCAATTTCTGCAAAGAAAAAAGAGGGATGGGGATTCATTATCTCAGAAGCAGTAGAACTTTCCTAATGGAAAATCAAATCAATTCCTTCAGTAGATGTTGATATCTTTTCAAAAGCAATCACTGCAAAAAATCCCTACTGAATCACATGCCATGGCTTATCTAACCCATTTTCATCAAACCACACTTCAGGAATCATATCCCAGATGATGATGTACCAGACCAAGTGCATGGACAGGTAAAGATCTACTGTTATATTTGTAAGTAAATTTGAATGGATTGATCAAATGTGTTTTTCTGGGTCTTTAGACCTGTTTCTGCTTAACCTTCATTTCTGTAGCAGAAGACAGCGCTTACTCTTGTAGTCAGCTTTTTTTTTTTTTTTTTAAAGATAATTGGCCTAAAAGAAAGGGTTGTTTTCTAAAAAATGTGGATTTTCTATCTAGCAAGAAAGTCTGTGGGCTCCCAGACACCTGTCTCCAAGGCAGAGCACCTGGGGGCCCTTGGTATTGCTGGCCATCCTGAAGCCACAGACCCTAGAAATTCAGTTTCAGAAATTATTAGAAGAAAGCATTGGTTCCTGTTGTAGAGCACCTGCATAATACAGATGGCCTTTATTAGTGTCTTGTTAGGGGGAGATCTTTAAAAGCGAAGCCAAATAAATGTTCTGTGCACAAACAATACACAAGTGGCTTTTGGTTTTGGTAAATTGATCCCTGTAGTAAAGAGACTGTTAAATTGATGATAACTAAAATTGTTCCAAACAGATAAAAATCAATTTGCATTACACATGAGCTTGCCAAGCAGAAAAGGTCCAAGACTTCATTATTTGCCAACTTTTGATCCCATTTTTCAAACTATGTACAGCCTTTTTAGCAAAGTATGCATTTTCCTTTTTTTTATTTTTTAAATGCTTATGTAACCGTAAAACCCAAACTGTTCAAAAATACAGTGTCGACATCCAAAATGTGTTAGGCATCAGTTCAAGAGCTTGGAACAAAATTGGTTACAACTCTATCTCCCCATTTTGCAGTCAATGTGCAAATCAGATATTTGGCTTGGATTCAGACAGTGATATTCTGTATTGTTTATTCTATTAACTTTGATTAATGTTTTTCAAGCAGCTGGAATTTTTCAAGTGAAAAGAACTATAGGAAAGTAATATGATGTGAAAAAATGATACAAAAGCAAATATTTCTTAATACTATTTTCCCATTTAAACTATTAGAAAAACCCTGCAGAATCGTATTGGTGTTGGCTTCTGATTTCTCAGTTTCTCATTCATCTGCTGAAAGAAATCTTAGTTCTGATGACCCTTACGCCACTTGTAAAAGCTGATCCAAACTCCTCCGCAGTCAGTGGAAGGACATCAAATGCTTTCGCCAGCTCTGGATCAATCTCTGAAAGCTTTTACTTGGAAAAATATTAAATGTTAAATTCCTTATCTTGTACCTTGGACTTTCTTTGTCAGTAAGACATTTTCAGAATAAACTTTTATTACTTTTCAACAGGGTATGAAATCCATCATGGCATCTACTATAAAGCAGTACCTCTGGTAGTATGCAACTAAATGGAAGCTCAAATGTTTAACCAGAAAGTTTCTGTATCTTCCATGACTTTAATTTAAGGATTAATTCAGTGTAGATTTCTGACATTCTGTGGCAAAAATACTTCATAGAAATAAAGCCCCTTTATTTTTATTATCAAATTAATGTTAATTAATCAGTCTAATATAATGGATATGCACAGGTAAAATTTCATCCATAAGTCACTGTATGGTTTTATGTATGGTGATGGTTCATGTGACTACTAATGATTTAAGGAGCCAATATTCTTAAAATTGAGGGTTTTGTTATCAAGAAGAGCACAAGTATGTTTATTTATTTTTTTTTGGAGATTTATATTGGAGAGAAAATGTTAACATAAAATGACCCAAACTGCCAGGTGATATTTTGTGACATTGTGATACCTCACAATCAGTTAAGATTGTGACTCAGAAACTAATGTTCCAGTGAAATACAAAGTATGGCATCCAGGAATTTCAGAGCTATGTAAAGAAGGAACTTCATAGATGAATGGGGAGACAAATTCCTTTGGTTTAGAATTACTTTTTAATGCAATGACTAAGACTGAAGAGCCCACTCTTTAGATCAGAGATATTTTCAACCCATACACATTCTAGAAAAGATGTTCTAGGATTGTCTACTAAACAGAAAGGTAATTTCATCATTTAAAATATATACCATTACTTAAAACATGAAACCATATCATTTTATCAAATTATTATCAAATAAAATTATCAAATAAAATAAACTTCAAGTTTTTCTTGTAAATAATTCTTGTTGCTAGTTTCTCATTATGTACTGCTTAAGATGTAACACTTTTTAAAGTGGCCCAGATTATCTAAGCCACAATAACACCCAAACAATTTAAACATCAATCTCAGGGAAGAACACAGATCAAAACCACTGTTCTCACAGGATCTGTGACAATGAAATCTGAGCTCAGCTTCCTGTGCTGGCAGCAGTACAAAAGGCAAAGGGCAACAGAGGAGCACCAACATTGATGGTGACTGCATTACACCCTCAGACATTGGGACTATTAGGTCCTAAAGATCATCCTATTTTAGGAACAGCATGGGCTATTTGTATAAATTTGTTAGAAAACTACTGAAAATTTTGTTTCAGTCCCACTGGAACAAGCATGCTACAAACTATGAGTGCTCCAGGTAAAGAAATAATGTGTTCTTCATCCTTGCCCATTTTCAGCTTCAAATGCCATGGTGTTGGGCCCACACCACTCTCTGTTGTATTTTGTACTCCACTGGGACAAAGGACTATTACTCTCTATAGCTAAGCTAATAATATTTTTAGACTTTTTTTTTTCACTTTTATTTTTGCATTCGTTTCCCCCAAGAGGGAAAAAAAAATACTCTTGATTAGATGTATTCTAAACCTAACAATAAAAATTATACACTAGCATTTCTATCAAGTGCCTAACATTATAACGATTATTAGAGTGGTAGAGTGAAGCATCTCCAGTGTCAAGTATTTCTGAGGCTTTCAGGGACTTGTTCCTCATGCTCTGCAGTTTTTTACTGTGTGTTTGTGCACAGTGCTTAATGGTATTTGGAACAATGAAGAATAGCGCAGTACAATAATAATGATAAGCCCTCTCACAGAGAAACCTCACATTAATTTTAAAAGAAACTTTAGTCATTTAGGGACTGCAGGATTAGGCTTACATTTAATGAGCTTTGTTCTAAAGTCTATCCTGATAACATCAGAAATTCTGGTTCACAGTTGGGGATGTAAATAAATAGAAGGAAATTATTTTCCAGAGCTATTAAAAATTGTAAGCAAGAGAAAAAAAAATACAGATGGGGAGTGGAGGGGGTCATTATTTATCAAAGAATATATTTTAACCTATTTTCCCAGCTAACAATGAGCAAGTCCAACCATCAACCTGACTTTCTGAGTCCCATCGGTATACCATGTCCCTTAGTGCCATGTCCACGTGTCTCTCAAATACCTCCAGGGATGGAGATTCCCTGGGCAGCCTGTTCCAATGCCTAGCCACCCTTTCCATCATGAAATTCTTCCTAATGTCCATTCTAAACCTCCCCTGGTGCAACTTGACGCTGTTTCCTCGCATCCTATCACTTGTCACCTGAGAAAAGAGACCAACACCTTCCTTGCTGCAACCTCCTTTCAGGTGGTTGTAGACAGCGATGAGGTCCTCTTCTCCAGGCTAAACAACCCTGGCTCCCTCAGTTGCTCCTCATAAACCTTGTATTCTAGGCCCTTGACTGGCTTTGTTGCTCTTCTCTGCATGCACTCAAGCACCTCGATGTCCTTCCTGTAGTGAGGGGCCCAAAACTGAACACAGTTCTCGAGGTGCGGCCTCACCAGAGCCCAGTACAGGGGGACAATCACTTCCCTAGTCCTGCTGGCCACAGTAGTTCTGATGCAGGCCAGGATGCTGTTGGCTTTCTTGGCCACCCAGGCACACTGCTGGCTTGTGTTCGGCCGGCTGTCGACCAGCACCCCCAGGTCCTATTCTGCCAGGCAACTTTCCAGCCACCCTTCAAGCCTATACCACTGCATGGGGTTGTTGTGACCCAAGTGCAGCACCTGGCATTTACCCTTGGTGGATATCTCTTTGAAAGCTGTTTCACTTCACTTCAGTGATACATCGTTTAGCAAATAGTGTCCCCATCTTAACGCAGTATGTGAGGCTAGTTTGTTGCTATTCATTGTAATGGTGATCATCCTTGCTTAGTATTAAAAGTATACAGTAAATGATTTCAGTTCATTGAAACGTGTGTTACCAAAGATGTTCTAGGATAATAGAAACATCATATTTAGTATATAAAATTAATATCCAATATCTTTGTGGATATTTTGAGGGGTGGGGTGGGGAATTGCATTTCATTTATAGATGCAGAAACAAACTATGTGCAAGGAATTGTAGTTGTGTTCTCGTAATGCAAGTGACTCTGACATTTTTGTGTGGAACACAGAAGGAGTTCATTGAATTTTACAACCCAGTCAGGATATGTGATTGCTGCATAAATACATGCTGTGGAATCAGTAGTATAACATCATTACCAGTGACAGCTTGCGTCATGGAAACCAAAATCTGACTAGGAACAGTAATTTCTCTTCTTACTTTCAGATGGCATCAAAGGTCCATGGAAAATTTGTTTTAATTAATACATTTTTCATTGATGGGATCAGGAAAAACATTTTTAGTCTGGAAAAAACAGATCAACCTTTTTTTTGAAGTGGTGAATATGCATAAGTTTTTTTTTTTTTTTAATTTAAAACTTCTTCAACATATGCTTTGCATTGTGATATAGAAGAGACTTCAAAATCATTGCATCAGACTTTTGTTTTGTTTTGTTTTGTTACAGTGTTGCAACACAGTCCTTCCTCCTAGTTCCTTGAGAAGCTGTTTCTGGTACCAAACTGCAACCGAGGCCTCAGCTCCAACACCAAGCAAGAGTCAAAGCCCTAGCTGGGACTCTTAGTGACCACCACAGTCTGTGAAAGACTATCACAATATTTTCTTGTGTCCTATGGGCAGGAAATGACTCATGCAAAACAGAATCCCAGAATGGCTGAGGTGGGAAGGGATCTCTGGAGATCATCTAGTCCAATCCACAGCTCAGAGCAGGGTCAGCTGGAGCAGAGAGGTCAGAGCCATGCCCAACTTGATTTTGAATATCTGCAAGAATGGAAACTCTACAGCCTCTCTGGGCAAAATGAGTAAAAAACTCTTTTTTTTTTTTTTTTTTTGTTTAGGGGGAATTCCCTGTATTTAAACTTGGTCCCAAAAAAGTTCACCTGGTGGTGTTATTTCCAGT
>VXAA01003000.1:147830-178420 GCA_013399115.1 Anseranas semipalmata | reverse complement strand
TTTTTTTTTTTTTTTTAGTTCAGGCTGCTGTGTAAACAATAACAGAATTTCTCACAGGTATTTACATTTCAGGATTATGACGAAGTAAGGCAAACTTTAGAGATCACCAGGACTAGATTATGCTGGTGCTGTGACTTCTGAAGAATCTCATACATAAAATTGTTAAACTATTACCTGTGGTAATAACACATAGTTTAAACCATCAGCAGTATCAAAGAAATGAAAACTGACAAAGGTAATGTCAGTCACTGAAAAAGTGGTCTTGGAAAATGTTGACCTGTGGGTCTAATTTTTCATGCTGGGCAATCAGTAAAAAAAAAAAAAAACAATAAAGAATAGAATAAACAGATACCGGATAATGCATTACAAGCAGGGACGGGCAATATGGACGTAATCAAATGGAGTCATGCTCCACAAGGCTGTTACAGAGTTCTTTGTAAGTGACATATCTAGATCCACGTAGTGTTTATATGGACTTTCCACAAGCTTTCAGCAAAGTCACTCACCAGAAGTCTTAAAAAAACTAAAAACACTCAAAAAACTCACCAGCTAAGAATGAAGACCGTTTGGGTTGAGTAACTGCTAAAAGATAAAGGATGAAAGCTTTTGACAATGGAGCAAGGTTACTCATGTAGCCCCCTTGGCGATACATTACTGCAGGCTGTACTGCTTAATATATCCACACACAATTTGTGAGGAAAACAGGGAGGTGATGAAGTCTGAAGGTGATTTGGGATACTCAGTGGTAAAGATGACAGTAAGAACCTGGAATTTGATATCACAGTATTGGTTGACAGGGGAATAAGATGATAGATGAACTGTAATGCAAAGTTTAGGGCAACAAAATTACAAACCCGGTAAATGGGCTCAAAATCAGCTTCCAGCAATCAATTCAGACATAGCTGTTTTTTTTATACTTTTTCCCCAAGCATCTGCAGCAAGATAACATCCATTGGGCAGCCAAAATACTAAGCCGAACGGACTTTAAGTCTGAACCCATTTAGCATTTTGTTGTGGTTAAAAATTTTGGTTGAAAAATAGGGAAGAGATGCAGACTTCATAAGCATATCTTAAATGTTTTCTGCTCTCCTACACTCTCTGTGATGACCAATTTTATCTAAATATGTTTGAACCATTAGTATTGTAATATTGGCAGAATGCAGACTTACAGGAGATACAAACTGTATTATTCTCACCACGCAATTAAAAAGCAGAGGACAGTAGGATGATGTTGCAAAGGTGATAGGGTTCAGGAATATAAGCATATGTAAAAACCTGAATGCTTTTGTTTTAGGAAAGACATAAAAATTCATGTTTTATCTCTTTGTGTTCTAACACAGGAGGTTTCGTCTGAATACCAGGAAGCACTTCTTTACTGTGCAGGTGACTGAGCACCAGCACAGGTTGACCAGATGGGTTGTGAAGTCTCCCTCGTGGAGAACTTCAAAACCTGTCTGGACATGGCTCTGGGCAACCAGAGGTGACCCTGCTTGAGCAGGGGGGTTGGACCAGATGGCCTCGAGAGGTCCCTTCCGACCTCAGCCATGCTGTGATTCCATGGTTCTGTGATTCTTGGGAGTTCACTTCAGATCCCACAAGACACAGTGAATGAAACTATTTTGTTGACAAGGAATATATGACAAGAATAATATGACAAGAAATGAATTTTAATACTAGCCTGGCTAAATATGGCATGGATGATTATATTCTATTTATGTAAATGTCATAAGAAGATTTACAAATTTTTTCTGTTATTTCTCCCAGTACTCCCAAGTGTTCCTGTACAGATCCTGCATTGCACTGACATGTGTTATATCCCCCTCATGGTTTAAGGGGTCCTTTTCTGTGTCATTTTCAGAGGGCTCAACACTCTCTGGAGGAGAAAAGTGAAAAGTGGTGTCATCCGTCCTTGTTCAGGGACTTCCCTGTCCCTGATTGACACTGTCAAGTTATCATACACCAAAAACTGTTGCACAGCTGCCTTTATTCACCAGCCCTGACAGTGGAAAGGAGTGGGGACACAGGAGTGACTGGCCACTTGGGGACAGTGTCCTGGCTCAGCGCTGTCCTCAAGAAATGAAACAGTTGTCCCTTTCCCTCTGCTGTAGGCTGTGTGCAGTGTAGGATGGAAAGGTGGGATCAGAGACAGAGAATACTCGTTTTTTTTTGTTTGTTTGTTTGTTTGTTTGTTTGTTTTTCCTAAAGCACTCTCTGCTTCTGAAGAGCCAGAGTGGAGTAGAGACTGTTTACTGTGCTGTGCCCTCTTGGCCAGGCAAAGCCATCAGGTGAGGGTCATATTTTCTCCTGTTTCTTAATTTTCATTGCTCCTTCTTGCTTGTCCCCTAGACACTATAATCAGTATATACACTGGAATGTGCTGTACATGTTTGAAAGGCATTATCTTATGTAAATCACAAGCTCAAGGATTGAAAGTGTTTTGCGATCCTTGTGTGGCAGTGAGTGGAGCCTGGTCTATTGTTGAAACAGAATCTCTGGAAAAGGAAGAATAATAAATCAGAAAATTGTTTCTGTCTGGCAAAGTAGAAAAAAAATCTACGGAAAGAATTCACCTTCATAAGCTGTAGATCGCACTTGTAGTTTATTGAGCCCAGAACAAAGATTTGATATGTATTTCCTTTCTATTACAGCTCATGAACTCACAACTGGAATTCGCTTTTTCTAAAAGAAAAAAGATGAAAAAAAAAGATGCAGTGAGCCAGACCTTAAAACAATATTGGACTCTTAAAAATTACTTTATAATTGGAATTTTTAAACCTATGTAGAAATCATTACTGTGCTGGAATATGTGAAATAGGATATTTTCAACACAAAATTTAAACAAAAATAAATACCAGTAGTATGGTGTAGGAAATTACAAACTGAAGCAGTCAGTTTTAAAGGGATTAAGTGTAATGTAAAACTGGCCTTTCACTTAATACTGCTCTGCTGCTTTGGCAACTATGCACCGAGAGACAGTTGAACAATTGCATTATTTGTGGCTATAAAATGCTACCACCAAATTCAAGTTACAGAATAAATAGGCCGAGAAAAAGAATTTACAGACTAGCAGGTCCGAACAGATGGATACCAAAGGTACTGCAGCTTTCCTGGTGTCCAGTGCCACTTTCCCCCCACCCTGCCCATCTCAGCGACCTGGAGGAGCAAAGAAGGGAGAGGAGTGAAACATCCAAAACCAGGGCAAGCCTAGCAGAGAGGAAGAAATTGAAGTGAATGAGAATGAGAAGAAGATGTATGGCAAGAACCTGTGATTATTAACTGAAACAATTCAGCATAGATTATAATTCCACTGGTGTGACTATGCTGATTTATGCCAGCTGAAGCTGGGGTTGTTTGTTTGCTTGTCTTCATTGCTTTTAAAAAGTAAAGTATTCATTTCCAATCCTCATGTTTCTAGAGAAGTGCTTGAAAACATAAGTACATCTAATTGTTCAAAGAAACAGAACACAAGTATAAGAGAACCTTATGGTATTATTATTTAATTTTGTGGTATTTAAAGAAAATTATTCATATTTTTTCAGTCTATCTTGAGAATTTGGTAGGAGATTGATATAATGATAGTTTCCCATGTGTTTTTGTGTATCTTTCAAGCAAATGCCAAAAGACAGTAAACACTACTTAAAGTAAGAAAGCTTTAGCATAAAAATTAGAAAGTTTGATGGTAGCAGATGTAGTGAATGCAGTAACTAAATTACCTCCTGCTTGTTTGGAGAAATTGATTGATTGCATCCTGTACAAAGATGCTCAGAAATTTTTTGACTCTAGAATTTGCAAATAACTCTTCTCAGAATCTCCCAACAAAGTAGTTGAAACTTTCTTTAACTGAATGACTAGAAAGAAAGGAATTGAAATCCAGGGCCACACTGACATTAATTACAAACTTCTTATTCACTTCAGGAGGATTTTTCTGATTAATTTAACATTTGCAGAGCATGCTGGCTTGATCATACTAGAGAATGAATTCTCGGTCCACCAGCCAGATACAGAACACAGGAGCAGCACATAGTCTATCAAGCCTTTTCTTACTTTTATGGCTTGCCTTTAGTGATGATGTACTGATGCCTCTGAGTTATTGGTTTTGCTGCTGAGTCAGCCTATAGAGAATGCCTGTTTGCTAGAGACATTTTTCCTGGGTTCTAGAAACAAAAGAGACAATTATTTTCTCATAACTGACGAAGAGTGTAAACCTGGGAGAGGGTGAACTCAATGGCCAAGAGCAATAAAGAGCTCAGAAGGGAGGTGGGGAACATGATTGCATTGCGCTGAACACCTGTGTGACCATGCCATGGGTTTGCAAGTTCTTGTGGTCACTAGTAAGGGAGGGAAAAGACTAAACCTTTTCTGATACCCATGTGCTTAGCTGTTCCTGTTTTCTTCACAGCCCAGTCTACTTGGTGTGCTAAAAGCACCATGTCAATGTAGAGAAATACTTGCTGAAGTGACATAGATTGTATGCAGCACATGAGCAATAGACATCACAAAGATCTAAATCTTCTTCTCTGCTCAGTATTCTTAAAGAATTCCAAAAAAGCATCAAAACTGGCACTGAGGTAGCTGTAGGATCCTTCTATTCATAGCAAGGTGCTGCAGAGCTGGGGGACTCTGCAGCTAGAACTGATCAGGCATTTCTCTTGCAGGTGTTTCTCATTCACTCCATTCACATGTCTTTGAGTTTTTTCTTCTTTTTCTTGAGAAGGTTGCAATTTTGCTAAGCCCAATGGTTATTCAACAGCAGGTAGTAGCCAGGGGACTGACTTGCTCCCCCAGCACCAAAGAGAAACACCTCAAAGAATGTTCTGCAAGCCAAAGGGTATTTTGGGCGTGAAAAGTTTGAAGAGTGCCTTGTGGGTCACACTACTACAGCAGCCAGGTGATCCCACCAGGACCCCAGCTCTACAGGGCAGCTGGATACAGGTAGAGGTTTTCCAGAGGTGCTGGGAGTTAAAGTCTGATGCGCAACGTGTAACTTAGCTATTCGGTAGATACTAGGTGAGATAAAGTTCATGCATGCATAAAGCCATCTGAAACTGTGCAGACCAGATAAGCTCATTCCGGAGGCTGCCTGAGGGGGTTGTAGGAGGTAGAGACAGCTCTTAGATTGACTAATCCAACCTTACTTGCCCACTCAAAGGACAGCAAAACTATTTTTAATTCACTGTGTCCTCGATGTCCTACAATGTCCTCAGTTATTGGACCTCTGCACTGATGAGGTTAGAAAGGAGTTACACTGGTGCCTTGAGTTATCAGATCTTCTTCTGGATATTATTATTTCAGGGGGTTTTCCCTGTATTAAGCAGGAAAAATCTTGGAAGTTCTTATAGAATGGGAAAAAAGTGTTGTCCTCAGATCTGTTTGCAGTCAGGTAGCACTGTTCAGGCATAGAGAGGCCACTCTGAATACACTGAAGCATAGGCTTGAAACCAATGTGGACTGAAATATGATTTCTGTCAAAAAATAAAATTTCATTTTGACCACTATTTCCAGTATTGTTTTTCTCTTTGGAAACATAAATAAGTAAAAAGAAAACATTTGGCAGTGTCTGCAGGTTCTTTTGTCTATTTATGGTTTTAGTTTTTAAATGGAAAAAGATGCTGAAGAATTAGAAATATATTAACTGTAAACATTTCACAATAAAAATATTTACAACTTTTCCAGCACTGTTGCATCTCTTGAATGCCTCTGTAACTTTGCAGCTTATGCACTGATTTATCTGTGTCTTTGCCTGAATTTGAAGCCAATTATGCCAGTAAGAAGTTTAATGTTTGGCAAGTGACAGATTTTATAAGAACACCTTTGTTCATGAGCCTGTGGTTCTTAAGTGTCACTGGTGAATCCCAGTGACATTTGCTTTTCACTGCCTTCCTTCTGCTACACTTTTTCATGAACTCGTCTGTAAAGAAGTTGGTCTGGGCTTCCATGCAGCTACGGTGTATCAAGCCAAGCATATACAGCAGCAATTTCCACAGGGAGGAAACAGCTCAAAGAAAGAGAAAACCTCTACTTTTGTATTTCTGGTGCTGCTATAGCTACAGGAGCACAATGAGCATCAGCACAGCTAGAGTTACAATCAACAGTATGGCCTTTGGTGGCAAAGGTTTCCATACGGCTTATCATGACTTGCTCCATGGCTGCTTACCGCTGCTTATTCCTCTAGATTTCTAGATGGGATTTTCTCTAATTGCTTAACACTCTGCCCCCAGTTTAGCTTGGTTTAATCAGCCACCCATCCCTGAGTGCCCGCAACTTGTCTGAGCCCCCAGGGCTGCACAGCAGGATGGTGTCACTGTGGATGGCATCGGTCTGCGACTTCCCACGCGTGGCTGTGTGCCCACAGCTGCACCTGCCGCCTTGCCACCTGCTAAGAATAGCACCCCGTTATCAAGATTCATCTCTAAATTAGAGATGAAGGAATACAGATAGCAAAAACCTGAGTACTGCTGAGGGTCACAGAGGAAGCATGAGGTTCTTATGCTGCCAGCTGGGTGCTTTGAAAGCACTATCTTCTTTCTTCCCATGTGCCTACCTCTGAGGACTGGTGCGCTCCAAGTGCCAGAGTACCCACCAAAGTAATCAGCAGGAGTTTGAGGACAAGATGACATTAATGAACTCACAGAAACTGAGCTTTGCCAGTTTGCTGTCAGGAGGAAGGTCTTGTTTCAGCAGCATAGCGACCGCAAGATGAAAAGGGCCAGGAATGAGAAGGAAGGCGAGACAGAGGCTCACTCTGTAATGCAACTCCCTGGTGGGGGAAACGCTTCTCATCCTGTGCTGCTCTAGGAAGACTCCCACTGAGTGGAGTGATTTGGGTTCACAGGACTGGGGATCTATTAGTGCTCTGTTGCCCCCTCGGTGCTTTGGTGCCTATCGCTTGTGGTGTCAGGTCAGGTGCAAAGCCCTGTGCTGAGCTAGAAATACAAATTCTCCAGCCAGAACCATACTCAAGCCTGGACCCCTTGTTGTAAATCTGGTGCTCTTCCAGCAGAGTGACCCAGAGGCCCATTCACCTGGTGCGTGGTGCTGCAGGAGTCACCCATCACCCATCTGAGGGACAGTCTCATGGGCCACACTTGGGATTGTTTTTACCCTAGAGCTTCATGGCTGCAGGAGACAGATGACACAATTTAGGTCTACCCTTTGGCTTGATTTTTAGCTTTGACTCATTACTGAGTCTTAACTATAAATTTGCTTTTGTTTAAACTATCTGACAGTTTCTTGCAATTGATAGATTTATCAGGACAAGTGGAGACAGTAAATTTACATTTCAGTAAGCATGCTTGCAAATGTTTTTTTGTCCTCCCAGACAAAGGGATTCACTCTCATGCAATGACTGACCAGCTGGGACTCCCTTTTACTTGTTCAAGACTTTGAAATCTCTTTTCATCTAAAACTCCACTGCCATAAACTTGTAAGCAGCATTCCTTCTACTGACTAAATATGGTAAATCCACTGTGATAGAGAATTTATTTTTCTTTTATTTTTTTTTTTTTCATGTCACAATTTACGCTACTAAAAGAATACAGATATTTTTAAACACTACTTAAGCATTATCCAATGATCTTGTAAGTTGATGTAAGTTTCTTCTCAGAAAGAGTGGTTAGGCATTGGAATGGGTTGCCCAGGGAGGTGGTGGAGTCACCGTCCCTGGGGGTGTTTAAGGAAAGGTTGGATGTGGTACTTAGGGACATGGTTTAGTGGGTAATATTGGTGGTAGGGGGATGGTTGGACTAGATGATCTTGGAGGTCTTTTCCAACCTTAATGATTCTATGATTCTATGATGTCACCGCTTTTTTTTCTTTCTTTCTTCCTTTCTTTCTTTCTTTCTTTCTTTCTTTCTTTCTTTCTTTCTTTCTTTCTTTCTTTCTTTCTTTCTTTCTTTCTTTCTTTCTTTTTTTAAGAAAATCATTTCACTTACATATAGAAATCATTCAGCTATAAAGGCTGAGAATAGAATTGCCTCATTCAACCACTCTGAAATAATTTATGCTTAAGACCAAAATCATTACAAAGATAAGCAGCAGTTTATCGTTTTTATATGGTTGGTTACATCCTGCTTCATGGGCAGAACAAGAATCCGTTAGTAGCACATCACACTCAATAAATCAGTGCATTCAGGTGTTGGGCACATGGTTCTCTTCTGACAATTCAGGATCCATCAGCTGAGCAGGGACACAGCTAGCTCAACTCTGAACTTGTGGAAAGTGTAAGATAAAACATGTTAGAGGGAAAAAGAGGTGGAAGAAGAAAGCTCACCTTGGCAGTGCTGATGACTCAGGGGGGTTGGGCTAACTTTCTGAATGGCAATAGCTTGATTGTGTGTTTGAGACCATGATGTATAGAAAGGGAAAGCTGAGTGCTTGAGAAAAGGTGCCAAGCTTTGTGGATGTGAGAGGCCAGCCAAGGAGATTGCACATGGCCAAGCATCAGCCCTGTGACTTTAAGCTTCTGCTACCTCGACAGTGAGAATATGTCACATAACTGTCTGAATTTAAAAGCTATTCCTGTGCGGCTAAATGCACAGGATATCTAATCCTAATAAAACAGAAAAGCAAACAACCCATAGGGGTTTTCTTGTGCATTTTTGCTGCAACATGTGAGCAGGACCTGGAGAACCACCACTCCACTAAAAGGACATCCATGTTAGAAAACCAAAAATGATACAGGGAGGTTACATACAACACAAGGCTCAGGCTACATCAGGAGAGAGAGAGAAAGAGGGCTCCATTCAGTCTGAGTGAGGCTGGTGCTCCTCATCCTCCTTCCAAACAGTGTGGTTTAATAAATAAATCACAAGTGTGTGGCAAAAGAGTTAAAGCAAACTAGTCTTGTTTTAGCTGATATAAAGAAAACTGTTTCTGAAAGAGTTCCCTACCTTATGTGTGGGTGTTGGTTCAGTGGACCCTATCCGTCCCAAACCGGAGAAATGAAGTTGTGCAAGACAAACTGAACCTTTGTTTTCTGAACTCAGGCACTTAGTCATCAGTAATTATTTAGATTGGGTAAATGAGCCAAAACACTTCATAAAGCAATATTTTTTTCTTCCTCAACTATTGCATCTGCTGCTTTTCCACAACCACCTTAATATTAAAATGCTTCTGTTGGCATTGTGCCAGCCATGGGAGGAACAAGCTGGCTGAAAGTAGCCATATGCCAATCACAATCATAGGGCTGCTGTACACACACCAAAATGTCTCCTTTATGGGAATAAGCCACCACAGCTCCTATCATCAGGCAGCCAAAACCTCGTGATTTGTATGCACCAAGACAATTCAAGGTTTGTGCACATGGAAACCCTGTTAGGCAGACTGTGATCCAAGGAGGAAGGACTCTCTGCCAAAGGGAGAACTTTTTTCCTGTGGTATGAAAAATAACAAAAACCTGAGCCATTCAATTCAATACCTAAATGTGGAACTGGGTTGATCTGTTTACTTGCAAATATCCTGGAAAACTATCTGTTAGTTTCAGCATCCTGGACTTTGGGACAAAATTTTGCTTTTGCACTGGATTGTGTATGCAGTTTGAAAAAAGAAGAGAAGAAACACATGGCTTGTTTTTCAGACCTGGCTGGGATGTGTGTATGTGCATTGGGATACTCCTTGTGGTACCAATACGCATTGTTACTAACACTCTTCCTATCCCACTGCCTCCCACCTGCTGAAATGGCTGCTTAAACTGGGAGCACCACAGAAGCCTCTTGCACTCCCAAGCATTAGCAGAGCTAATCCTAACTGTCCCCGGCAAATGTCAACACTTTGAGACAAACTTCTTCACATTAACATTATCCCCGAAGCTTCTTTCTCACCTTCTTTTTTCAGCCTCACAGAAAGAAAGCACTGAAATGTCTTTTGCAGCATCTTCAGTAATGGATGGATTTCTTTTAAGTGGGAGATTAAGTGCCCATCACTATTCGCTGGCAGATTCAGAGGAGGCGCAGGCCAGCATGCTCACAGTAGCAGCTCACACAACTGCATGAACTTAGCACAAAGGCTAAGGAGTGAAACAAATATGTGAGCCTCCAGTGCAGTTTTGACCTAGTCCATAAAGGTGCCAGTCAGAAGCCCTGGGCTCCAGCATAAACAGCCCTCACAAGACCACTGGAGAGGACAACACTCTTAAAAGTGTGTTAATCTGAGTAAAATAATAATAAAAAATGAAAATGGAACCGGAAGTGTTCTCAGGAAGTTAACTAATTCTCCTCTCTTTAAGGCAAACTTATCTATATTAAAATCAACCCTGCAATACATAGGTCTAACATAGAGGTTTGCAGTCCACCAGGGCTGAAAGGTGGTGGTGGCAATGGTACCTACAATTGACTCCTCCAGCCCCAGGAGGGGCTTTAAATCCCATCTTGGCTTTAAATCAACAGCAGAGGCTTAGATAAGTGAGATGATGGGGGCAGTAGCCTCAGTGGGGGGAGGCTGGTGGCTGGGGTGATCAACAGTGGCATGTAAGTGTGCTGAGAGTGGGGTCCTGGCTTGGGAAGGTGAAGCTATTTGGTGGATGAGGCAGCTGCTGTGGGCAAAGGGTTTACAGCTGAGAGATTAGGAAGGAGAAGAAGATAAGCTATGGAGATAGGGTAGTGATATTATCTTATTGTAGATCACCTTCCTCCTCATGCTCTGTGGTGTGTTAGCAAAAATAGTTACATGGAATTAAAGAGGATCACATGGCAGAAGTCTGTGTGTTACCTGATACTGCTGTCTCTGTTGCTGATGGCATCCACATGAGTGGGTTTAGAAAGCCCATGTTCAACCTGTTCTTAGACACTTTCAGTGATGGAGGGTCCCCTCTGTCCTGAAAGTCTTCTGGTCTTTCACTGGGATGAATGCTTTGCCTTTGCTTTGTTCAGGAGGCAATTTATAGACAATCCTCGTGTTACTCTCCACTCAATGTCCAGTCTGATCGTAACCAGAGGATCTCTTTGCTTAAATGTAGAAAACATTGTATACAGTATCTGGTAGGATAAAATAGCCAGAGGATTGGTTATTTGCTGAACCAGAGTACACACCAGTCTGAGTGAAAACAACAAGCTAAGTGAGAAAGAGGAGGCATTAAAAATAAACAAGAAGAATAAAAGAATGGGATGAGTTAAAGTTATCCATCTGTTACCCAGCAACAGTATCTGACAGTCATACTCGTAGGGACAGGCTTCTTCTGCCTGTGCTAATCTTTTTTGGGTTGATCTTTTCTGCAATGAAATGTGCATTCTGCTTTTCTCTCCCTTCTGCTCAGCCACCTCAGAAGCATCATGGCAGAGACTCACTTCACTGTGCCTTTATCTGAAGCTGGTGTAAAGACCTTAAGGTGTGCAGTGTAGGGCTTGTACAGGCTCACCTTTTCTTCAAAAATGCAGTAAAGTACCTCCAGAAGGTAATCGTTAGAGTAACCTACTAGGAACTGGCAGCCTTGACCACAGCTCCTCTTCAGAGTAATGTAGCTAAAATTAATGTAAGTTCCTTCTCTTCATCAAGAGCTGCCACCTAACCAGAGCAGGATGTGGGTAATGGTTTGGATCACTATTTTAAGGCCTAGTCTGCCTAAATCCTCTTTTAGCTCTGGCTCCAAATACATCCCACCAGCTTGCAAGAGGCTTTAGCCTGACTGCTTCAGCCCTTGCCTCACAGTTACCATCTCTAGGTTACACCAAAGAAACAGTGAAGAAGCCACCCATGGGTTAAGGTCCAGCTAGGCTGCTGGAGCTACATCGCCCCCATGCTGCCCTCCCTGGCGAACTCAGATTGGGTCTGTCCCACATTGAGTTGTTGCAAACATACACAAAACTCCCTCGAGAGCTCCTTTAGTTGCTCTCTGCATGGGAAACCACCGTATTTCAGCCCCTGCGCTCTGGTGCCCCTGCAAAGCTTTTTATATGCTGGCTTTCCCATGGTCACAGTCCTTCCTTGAACACCCTGACTGTCCTAATCCAATGACAGCTCCATGATTTAGGTAGTGCTGTCAGCATCTGCATAATGCCCAGCTCAATCCTGTACCTTGGGTATTTCTAGAAAATGACCAGGTATGAGCAATGAGACATTCCCAGCAAGAATGAGAAACATACTGGCACATCTCCTCTCCTGAGAAGTGAGCGTTGGTTGTAGGGAGCACAGAGAAGTGGCAGGAAACTCAACCTGTCTCCTCTCTTATGCACAGCCACACTTGTATAACTCACCAAGAGGGGATTTGCCAGCAATGAGCTGTGCTGTGATTCTGAACATGTGCAACACCAACAATACAAGTGTTTTGGAGCAGTGATGGTGTCACTACATCCATCATACCAGTCTTTTGGCCCCCTCTGTGCAAGTCCTGGTTGTTCCTGGGCCTCCTATCCCACCATTCCTTCTTCCTGCAGTCAAGGCAGCCATCCGTAGGGGGTTTCTCTGAAAATGTAGGAGAGGATTAAAGCAGGGCATGGTCTTGCCCTGCTGTACCTTCCCCACCTGCCCCAGACCCAGCTCCCTTCCCTTAGCTTGGTGCCAGAGAAGAGCTGGTGCTTGTGTGGGGAGAGGGATGTGCCAGTCCAGAGGGACAGCGGGGACAAGCACGGATGGGGTGATTCAAACTGTTTCAGAAATTTTTCCCATGAAGTTCTCACCAGAATTGCTGATGAGACATTTTAATTTCAACACAGTGCCATTTGCCAGTGGAGCAGCTTTCTGGTCAATCCTGTCCCATGACAGAACAGTTCTGGGGTCAGTGGTATAGCTGTACTTGCTTGAGATGACCTGCTTACGTGTGACGCAGGGAAAAAGTATGTGGAGCAGAGGGACCAGCTGGGTGCAGCTCTGTCCTGATGTTGTTGAGGGGAAAATGTGGTAGGGAGGTATGGGCATGCATGCCACTGTCAACAGAGCTTAGCTGTTTTTTTTTCCTCCCTGGACAATTATACATACAGTGAATTTCTGAGTCACAGGATGGCAGCCTAGCAGATCAAATCACTTGCCCAGCGCTGGAACAAGCTAGTATGCAAGCCTGAAATGGAGAGCTGACTGTTTGCTCAGCTGACAGCAGTGCAGTAGCTGCTAATTCCATTACAACCCCTCAAAGCAAAAAAGGAGAAAATGTAGCAACCAGCAAGAGAAAATACAGAGACACTCTGTATGACTCTTTCCACTAAATATGCCCAAATGCAGGCAGACAGCTCTCTCCCCTCACTTCCCTGAATGCAGAGTGTTTGCTTTATCCGCTGATGTAACAGATTACTAAATAATAGACAAACCTGATATGAACTCTCCTACTTATCTCTGTGCTGGTGCTTACACATGGAAGAATCTTTCTGCAGTTTTCACTTGATTTTAACAGCTTTACGACTAGCAATATGCCACTGCCCTCTGCTGGAAAAACACAAACAATTGTGCCAGGCAAGTGGAAAGGAAAAAGATTAGAATTTTGAAAATGTGTGATATTATTGCATTTACTGCCTTTGGATCTGAAATGCAGCATGACAGGGACAACAAGAGTCCTCTGCCCATCATGCAGAGGATTACTGAGCTGCCACAGCCCTCTTCTTCCCCTTTTTCTGTGGGCTCCCAAAAGGAAAAAGACCTGGCAGTGGAAGGAAATATCTGACCAGAGTTATCAGCATTTGCTCTTTTTCCTACACTTCACACAGGAAATACAGTCAGGGTTTTTCAGAACTCTTTTCTATCTAAAGCTATGTTTTTTGAGAACTCTTACTAGCATAGTCTGGATAGAAAGTGCCCAGTTTAGTAGAGCAGCCTGGAGTCCTTGGCTGGCTGGTCCATGCTGAAGATTCAAGCTGGCATTTATTTTGTAGGGTAGGTCATCCAACACTCCTCATGAAAAGCATATCATTAAAACTGCTGTCAGACAGTGCTGGTTATACAGTCTGTATGGACATCACCACAAAGTGAATCCCTCTTGAGTACCAAATCTGGGATTAATCTAGGAACAATAGTAGCAGTGGATTTGAGCAAGCAGATGTATCTCAGGAAGGGCTATCTTTCCAGAAAAGGTTTCTGAGAGATTTATGTAGCTATTTTTGGTGTGGTGCTTGAAACTTGTCAGAATGATTTCTCATCATAGGTGGCATAATGATCTTTCTAAACTACATAGATATTATTGTTAGCTCAGCCTCCAAGCATGGAAATACTGGAGCTGCTGCCTTGAAGAACCACGGTAGATCTTCAGCTTAAATCTGGAGATTAAAAAATACTAGTTTTCATTGACAGGTGCATATACAGCCATGGTGGTGTGTTCTACCTACTCCAATAGCCTGCCTCCATCACTGGTCAGGCTGCATATCCTGGGGAAGGGGCAAGAAATCATGTGGAAAATGTAAGAAGATGCTGAGAAGGCCTTGACAACCTCTTTTTCCTTCTTCTCCTTCTCCTTCTCCTTCTCCTTCTCCTTCTCCTTTCCCTAGCACTGCAACAAATAATTGTCCTGGGGATGGGAGTGTGAAAATGGGGCCAGGAGCACTCAAAATTACATGGACTGAGTAGCCAAAGACCAGCTAAGAGGAGGGCAAAGGGGAAAGCTTCCTTAGCATAGCAGTAGCTGTACCACTGGGCATGAAATGGCTGTTCCTCAGACTGGTTTGCCTGACCTTAACTTCTAAGCCCTTTGCCTGATTTGCTGAACCATGTATGTTACATGTCTTCATATACAGTAAATGTATAACAAGTCTTTATAAGGGCTCCAAGAATAACACACCGGTGCCCTGTAACTTGGTAGCTATCCCTGTGGTTACATAGATGTATCTGATTATAGATCAGCCTTTTGAAAGGAACAAAACAAAGTGGCATTTTATGTAACTCAATGGGTTACATTAGGAAGCTGTTAACAGTAGAGGATTAAAATAAAATTGTTCTTGATATTTAAAAAGTTATGAAATGAGGAGAAAAATAAATCCACCCCCAAATGCTGCAAATCACTCCTTACAAGTTCGGCATCTGCCAAGATCCCACTTGTAAAAGCCTGGGCTCCTTCCCTCAGAGAGTCCTCCCACACCATTCAAGGCACAAAGCCCAAGACCAGTGTCCACTGTCCAAAGACACACACAGACATACCGTCCACAGGCCCACCCAGCAACCTCACTGATATTAAGTGTTTTGTTTTGATTGCTTTCTATAAATACTACTGCCAAATCTTCATATGCTGTGCATTACCTGGACAAGCTGGAGCACTGGGTGGTGAGGAACCTCATGAAGTTCAACAAAGGCAAGTGTAGGGTCCTGCACCTAGGGACGAATAACCCCACGCACCAGTACTGGTTGGGGGCTGACCTGCTGGAGAGCAGCCATGTGAAGAAGGATCAGAGAGTCCTGGTGGACAGCAGGTTAACCATGAGCCAGCATTGTGCCCTTGTGGCCAAGAAGGCCAATGGTGTCCTGGGGTGCATTAGGAAGAGTGTTGCCAGCAGGCCGAGGGAGGTGATCCTCCCCCTCTGCTCAGCCCTGGGGAGGCCACACCTGGAGTATTGTGTCCAGTTCTGGGCTCCCCAGTACCAGAGGGACATGGAGCTCCTGGAGCGGGTCCAGCGGAGGGCTACGAAGATGATTGGGGACTGGAGCATCTCTCATACGAGGAGAGGCTGAGAGAGCTGGGCCTGTTTAGCCTGGAGAAGAGAAGGCTGAGAGGGGATCTTATCAATGCATATAAATATCTGAAGGGAGGGTGTGAAGAGGATGGGGTCGGACTCTTTTCAGTGGTGCCCAGTGACAGGACAAGAGGCAACGGGCACAAACTGAAGCACAGGAAGTTCCGGCTGAATATGAGAGGGGCACTTCTTTACTGTGAGGGTGACAGAGCACTGGAACAGGTTGCCAAGAGAGGTTGTGGAGTCTCCTTCTCTGGAGATATTCAAAACCTGCCTGGATGCAATCCTGTGCAACGTGCTCTAGGTGACCCTGCTTGGCAGGGGAGTTGGACTAGATGATCTCCAGAGGTCCCTTCCAACCTCAGCCATTCTGTGATTCTGTGTGATTTTCTGGAATGAGGCAGGGGAGCAGATCTGACATACTTCAGCAGGTTTCCACATTCTTTAAGGGTAAACATTTAAAGGTAGGCCATTACTGTGTTACATTTAATGTTTATATATTACTGTGCATATTTAATTGATTGGCTGACTACAATATTATAAAAGTGTTCAATCAAAGTATGATTACAAGTTAAATCAAGTTATTGATAATGAAGGACTAAATTCAGCTGGAAAGAAACATATGAATAGAAAAAACTCCTGAGTTTTCAATTATTCATTTGTATTACTTCTAAAATACCATCCTAGCATATTGTCTCTTGCCTCGATTTTCCTTTCTTGCTATGACATAACTTTTACCATAAATAAATGAACTTGCATAACTTTCTGATCATTCCCTGGATCTGGCATCAATTTAATCACGAAAAGGAAAAATGCATTCCTCTGATGAGTTGGAGTTAGCCTTGCACATTTATTTCCAACATTTTGGCTGGGCATATACCTGTCTCACATACTTAATAAACACAAGATTATTTTCCAGAATTCCACAGAGTAATTTTTGCCATTAAACACTAAAAAAGAAAAAAAAAATCAACCATTCACTATTAAAAGACTTTAATTATTTGGAACACTAACATCAAGAATGTTTACTTGAAAATGTTTCTTTCCACTTTAGTCCATCTTCAAAACTGTTACACTATATTCCACTGACTAATATTACAAATTAAGTTGACATGTTTCCTCATACAGAACTACAGTAAATTGTTTCACAAGGTGTTTGGAAAAAAACATTTATAAAAAATTATTCTTTCCCTCTTCTTCTATGACAAAGCAGAAGCTTACCTTTAAAGTATCAAGAACTGTCATTATAGAGCTAAATATATTTGACATATTTAACCTCACAAATAAATAAATATATACAAGGGAGGTTACAGCATGTCAACTACAAAGTAGAAGCTTTACATTGTAGAACTGAGAGCTTTCAAGAGCATCTAACTGACACAGATAGTTTAAGATTACTACATGGTAGTAAAAAAAAAAGAGAAAAATCTTAATTCAGCAAAAATATAGGTAACTGATTGGTTACAGCTCAGCTTCAGTCAGGATACTGTTTTTTTAATTATTATTATTTATTTATATTTTACTAATCTATTATGTTTTATTATTCCTCATTTTTTCAGGAATGTTTGGTTTTCCTTCTCTTCACTTCTAAACACCTTAATCAGGTAGAAATCTCACAGTAAGCTGCTATGTGAACACTATTATCTACAGTAGTTAAGCAAGTGGAATGATACATAAATTCAGTAAATGCTTGTACATAATCTCTCCCTACATTATTTCCCCCTTTAAAGATATCTGACAACATTCATCCCTATTAATAATTACATTTTAAGTGAATAAGGTTGACTTTCATTCATACCACCATGTAAGTATTTGCAGCTAGGAGAGTGAGGTTTCATTAAGGTACATGTAAAAACAACAGTGTTTCTGGACAGAATACAGTTAGGACATACTCCTCCTGCGAGGTGTTGCAGCCAGGGAAAATACTCCATTTGTGCGGTCACAGCATTAAATGATCTCTGCACACAGAAGTGTGTGCAAAGAGCAGAGAGAGGCACAAATCCACATCCCTAATCATTAAGCATCCACCTACTTGGCAACTGAAAATCTCACAGCACAACTTTCTGATCACCTTCTGAATATAGCTAATTAAATATTTGGCTAAAAATCCTTTGGTAAAAAAAAAAAGTCTTTTTTTTTTAAATGAAAATTTCCATTAGGAGACATTCTCCTCTGAAAACAATATTTGATAACACCTTTGATGTTTTGGCCCATGCTTTCAGTGACATGTGCAGTAACAGTTTTGTAAGACCTGGCAAGAGGTGAGACATGCTTCACGTACTTTTGGCAGACATGGTCACATGCTAACATGTCACAAATATATAGAGCTTAAAATAAAAACAAGTAAGCATTGTACGCTCTTGTTTGTTTTATGCACGCACACAGAACTCAGTGTAGTGATGCACACAGTATAGCAAAGTGAAATTCCTTCATGTTGCCTGAACACTGTTTAAACTCTGTGCCTCCAACAACCTCAATCAAGTCAACCAATGGGGGGAAGAAGAGGGATACTGATACTGATAATGTTATGTGCCCAGAAAGATGTTATTTATTTATTACTGGTAAATGTAGCCCAGGTTATGCTAAAGTTGCAATGCCATCTGATGGAGGTGTCTATAAATACACCATATCTGAAGTACAGAAACCGACAAATGAATCTGTGGGCTTACAAAGTATTAGTCATGTATCTGAGTTTTAGCACCGTTCATCGTTCTTAGATTGTCCGTAGTACATGCTGTTTCCTCTATAATATTGACTGTGTGCATTATCATAAAAGTATGTGTGAAGAGAGATCTAGGTATATATCTATATATTTATACATAGTTGAATGTTTTCTATTTTGTTTAGCAAAAAATAACATTAAGCATGATTGCACACACTGGTGCAGATTTTGTATAACAAGGGTTGCAATGGGAGACACCATTTTTCATACATACTGATCAATAAACTTTGAAACATAACTTTGTGTAAACTTTGGATTTACCTATGTACTTGTTCTGCACCAATGCAAATGATACCCACCACTGTATGTTTCTGCACATCTCAACAGGCTTAAAATTTGCAGAAGAGTTACTAGCAACCTGCAGGTCCTTCTCAGCCAGTACATCTATGTAATAAGAATGTTTCTATGTAATTTGTTACAAAATAGCCTGAATTTACAGCACACACAGTTTTGGTAAGCAAGATTTGCATGATTAGGTCTATTTAGTCAAAAATGGTTTAAAAAAACCCTTTAACACTGGGGTTAGGGTTTTATTCACTTACAAAAAAAAGAACAGTCAAGAAGCAAGAATCTAACAGGTGCCATAGGGAAAATCCATTTCTTCAAAAGAAATTGACCACCAGAAAACTGTTCGGTAAGAGTCTGTCTGTGCTGCTTGATGTCTGCTATTTTCTCCAGGAGTCAAGACTTTCTTCTGTTTATACTATATAATTTAGAGTTAGGTTTGTGGCTCTTCTCTCTTAAAAAATATTTACACAGGATTACAATTAGCTGTCCAGGTATCATGTTGGTTGACACACATTTTGAAACAGTTCTGTAGCATGGTGGAAAGTTGTCTTTTTCTACAACAATAAAAAGGTAGAAAAATTGGTCCACGAGTGGAAGCTGTTAACAGGATAACATTATAAACTGGGAAAAATAACTTGGCAGGTCACATTGTACGCCATTCAGTATTCTCAATTCCAGGCAGATTTTTATGGCTTCATTTGGTTCAAAAAAATCAGAAGTCCAGTTAAAACTTTGTGCTGTGACTAAATGTGTCGGACATTATGATATTTTTATAGAAGTTGTCAGAGTGAGGATTGCAGTATCCCTTGACCTTGTCAATAACCTGGTGGACAGGGATGATTGACGTCTGTTCTCCATCATCTTGGGCAAATTTTGAAGATGGTTTGTCAACAAAAATATTCTCTAGGAAGAGGAAAAAGCAACAAGAATAAGTTAGGGTTTCTTAAGCAAATTCATAGTTTAAGAGGTGTGTCACTCCCACATAGTTATGCCTTCAATTGCCACTACTGCTGACTGAAATTACTGCCCTAAAAGCCAGCAAGTAACTTTGTTTTTTGGCTTGGCATTGCTTCTTCTACATTCTTTTCCGATGTCTGGTTTTGTGAGCAGGTCTCTCAGGTCTCTTTCAAAATTATCCCAATGTTCCTTTGCCTCAAGTGCTGCTGACTCCTACTGCCTTTTAATATATTAATTTAGTATTGATGCTTTGAATCTTACAAAACACTGGAAAGGGGGTGACCTCCATAACATCTGGTAAATAACATCACATAATAAAGCAGTGGAAAATGACAGTAAATGGATTTAATTATTTCAGCTGTGGAATAATCCATGGGCATCCCTGCCCATGGCAGGGGGTTTGGAACTAGATGATCTTTAAGGTCCCTTCCAACCCAAGCTATTCTATGATTTTATGATTCTATGATAATTGCAGAAAGTAACTTGCATCTTAAATCAGATAACCAGAACCCAAGCTGGCCTAAACTTTGCACTTGCTTAGCATAATATTGTCTATTCCATAAAAGAGGAGAGTATAGACTGAACAACTGTGGGGATGAAAAGATGCAGAAAATCGTCATCCTTTCATAATTCATGTGCTATATGCCAAGGGTGAAACTGAAGAGAAAAAGGAGTAAGGCAATTCCCAGCATGGCTGGGAAAGTCTGCTTCAGAGGCTAACAGAATTGCTGTTCAGAGAACGGTCGGTAGGTAGAGCTCATGTAGTGAGCAACGAGAAACAGAGCCCGTATCTCATTTTGTCAAGAACATTGTCTTAATGAGCTTTCTGCTCTCTTCCACTGTAGTGAGTACAGCTGGAGTTAACTTTCTTAACCCAGGTAAGGCTTGGACCATCACAGGCCGATAGTAAGGTGGAGGATCCTGTGCAGCAATGTTTTCTACCAGTGGCATTTCTGATGGCTGTTTACAAGACCTTAGTGAAATCACCCTCAAAAATTCCTTGGTAAAGGATCATTTTAAAAAATAGCATATTATTTAAAATATGATTTCATACAAAACTTGTGTCTTACAGAAATAAACTATTAATAAAAAATAAACAGAAAAGTAACCCGCCCTTGCAGAAGTCATGATATCAAGCCATAAAAGAGATTTACAGTACAATGTGTTGCATGAAGGAGAAATGGATTGCAGAGAGAGAAATCAAAACAGTTTCACTCATGAAAAAAGAAACAGGCATGTTCAGGCATATCAGGATGATTTTTTCAAAGCACGCAAGATGTCCATGAATTGCAGCAAATAACTCCATGCCCAATAGCAAACTGCTGGGTTCTGTGTGCCTTTCAAATGCATGTTTTTACTAGCCGATTGTATTACATTTTGAAGTTTTTCTACATATTGAATATCTTATTACAAAGATTAAAAGTTATTTCTTAGTCTTTAGGAAAAGTTTTTAAAATTCCTTGCAAATAAGCACACCCTTTCTTTTCCCCCACAAGATGCCATTACATTGTTAAATACTAGCTATTTCCTCATGAAATTTGCTTGCACGAGAATTATGTAAATCCTTTGAAACCAGTGGGTCCCACTTTTTTTTTTTTTATCTGAATGGGCTTCAGACCAAAGTACAGGGCTAAAATCCTGTCCCACTGGTGTAAACAGGAGTTGTACCACCAAATTCTGTGCAGAACTAATCTAAACTTCTAAACCATGGAAGTGTTATATATTGTATTTAAGTACTATTTACAACAAGTTTGCATCAGTCTTGTAGACAGCAGTGCCACAAGATGTTAAAGTGATTTCTTTTGTCCACCACAAGTGTCCTAACAGGTGCCTTCTGCATTCAAATATCTGCAGCACAGCTTTCAGACACCCATAGTTTGCCATTCACATTCATTTTGGGTGACTGGATATGAAAAAACAATGGCTTCTAATCATTCTAAATTCTATAATGGCCATAGACCAGAAATAATGTAGCTTATAATTCCTATAATAGCTTTTTTAAATGTTCAAAAATTTTCTAGGACTCTATCAGATCGTTTGTGCTTTTTAACATATACTTTGTATATGGTTCTTCAGTGCTTAACCTCCTTTCTCCAGACAATGGTACACAGGCTTTAATGTCAGGACATGGTCTGTTTTCTAAAATGGTGTCTTCCAAATGCTTCATGCCCCATGCAGAGCGCAGATACCCAGAGTTCAAAGCACACTTATTCTTTGATTCAGCATCAATGACGCAAGATGCAACAGTGAGAAACAAGCAGCGTTTCTGATAAGCAAAGTCCTTTGTGCCAATTAGGACATCATGCAAATGCTATCCCTCCACCCTGTCCAAACCATGCATTCGACAAAAGCAATTCTCACTTTACCTGTAATTCTCCACCACTGATGAGGAAAGGGCCTTAGAAGACATTATCTATACCACAAACACATGAATGCCTGTGTCAATTCCAGGGAGCACATTATAACCATATTAACAAGAGTTGCCAAGACATGTAGCTATTACACTATTTACCTGTAATTTAACTAAGACATCAAACTCAGAGGTTTAGCTGTATTAAAAATGAGAACTATGTACCTTATTTTCTGTTATTGTAGCACTGTGAGAAGATATGTCAGTATTTAAAAACCTAACTTTAGTAAAAAATCCTTTGGAGTATCACAATAAAGTGTGTATTTTCAGAGCTCAAAGCATAATGTAATAAAATTTAAAAAATATTGAGAAAACTGTGGTATTCCCTTAATGTCCACTAAACGATCACATTACAAGCTATGATTACATTACCAACTCTAATCCCCTTTAGGAAATAATTTATTCATGGGATTAAGCTCACTACTTTTGAAGAAAGTACTTGAACATGTTCCTAACTGTAAGCTTCTTTTAACTTAATTCTTCTTATCTGGAACTGCTTTACTGTTTTGCTTCAAAACTGCATTGCAAAAACTCCAGCATAAGTTGCTTCAGTCATCAGACTGATTAAAAGCTCTGAGCCCAGTAGAAACATTTAAGCATATTTTTATCTTTATCCACAATGCCAAGGGCCTATTGATTGATCTACCATAAATACCAATGGGAACTCTCTGTTGGCAGAACTGAGAATGCTCCGCAGTTGCAAGGGCATGATGCTCACCTCCGCTGTCATGTCAGACAGCTCTAAGGTAATGAATACAATCTGCTGCTATTAAATTAATAGTAGGGAATTCTAGACAAAAATTATTGTGTGCCTAACTGAAACAGGAAATGAACATCAATAAAAATAGGAAGGTATTTCCTTGAAAGTATGTTACATAACAAGAAACAGGACTGGAACACCAGAAATAAGACCTTGGGGACTTCCGGTAGATTCGTATAATTCATATCTAGAACAGTGCTTCTAGCAAGTATTTTAAAGCAAGCAAATACATCTCTTTGGGTTAAATATGTATGTAGATTTTATTTCCGCTACATTTTAGAGGAGGATTCTGTGATAATTTTATGTGACTTTATGCTATATGAAAACATGAGTTAACAAAAACTCAGTAACAAAAATAATCTGAACAGTACTTCATAAGCTATTTAAGCGATTTTCTGAAATATTATGTGATACATAAGCAAACAGGTTTGCAAGTCATTCCAGCTCCTCTCTTTTTGTGTTTGTTTAAAGTGTTCTTAAAATAAGCACATTTTTACAGCATGAGTGGAATACTGATGATGCCTTTTTTTACATATACCACTGACATATAAATAGATAAACAGTAAATAGAGCATGCTATTTGTAGAAGGGAAAAACAGTGTGTACTCTGGGAACAGAATATCAATTTCCACGTAACTCCCATTTGTCTCTCTTCCCATAAATGTGTTACAGTAAAATGGAAGCAGTTTTGCCGAGTGAATCAACTGAGGACTTGGATTAGGAAGACTTGATTCCTATTTCCAGCTCTGCTGCTAGCTTGCATATTACCTTGGGTAACAAACGTCATCCCTCTGTGCTTTGGTTACTATGTGTTTACAACAGGACAATAAAACTTACCTTCTTTTATCTGAAAAGGTGAAAGTGCTATGGAAAAATCTTTCATCACACCTACTTGTTTTGTATGGGAATATACCCAGAGCAAAACCATAAATTCGACGTATGGTATATAAAGTTAAGATTATTATTAAACAGTAACATATTAAAAACACTGTAATTATAAAAAATGGTGAATTTTCCTCACATTAGTCTTTGGGTAGAAGTCACTAGTGTACCTTTAACACAAAAGTAAGTATTCAAAGAGGTACTGGGTTACAGTACAAGAACTCACCTGTATGGCTGCTTCGTTTGCAGTATGTATTTGTTGTAGATTTTGATTTGGATGTTAAGTAGGTTGAATTGGAGCCAATAGAACTAGAGGATAGGGATTTCCCGAGATTATCAGAACTCTTCTTTATAATATTGGTTGCTGTCTTGCTCCAATCTAAAAATGATTGAAAAGTTTTACATAAAAAAATACTATCAGTAATTGTACTAAATGCCTAATTTATTCAGTTATGAACATTTCAGGTACCAGATGCATTGCTTGATGTTGCTTACAACAAATGGCCTATCCTTTTTCTGTCAGGGATCCTCTTTAGTTCTTAAGAAATAAAATAATTATTACATCTTGACTTGGTTGTTTATCACAGTTACTGTTTACCACCAGTAGTTAAAATTGATGGCCTTGTTTCTAACACTCCAACAATCATTTTGTTGGATGGCAGACCTGGAAGCATGAGAGCAGTGAAGATATGTGGCAGCATAAGGATGCCAAAGTTTCACAACCTGAACAGAGAAATCCAAAGGGATGGATAGGAAAGGGAGGGATAGGAACATTTACAGAGGTCTTATCATTTGAGGGCTTGATCTGCTGATGTAGATAACACATATTAGTGGATTTGCACTTGCTGTTATAGGGTTTAGCACATTGGTGCAATAACAATGAATAATAATGGTTATTCGGTAGTTCAAATTTGAAGAATTTTGTCAGAACCATTAACACAATAAGCTCTTACATCGGAACAACTTCCAAAATTAAATAATTAATACCAATACCCTTACCAGGGAAAACTGACACTGAAAATCTTATCACATGGGTACCAATACCAGTATCCTGCAGAATAAACGTATCTAACTACTTTTGTATCATATACTTGCAGGTAGGTACAGGTAGTTTCACACAGTAGTCTTTTTGCTGTTACCATTCTAATTCACCGTACTACAGTGAAAATCACAAAATGAATGATATGTCCCAACTAAAGACACATGGGTTGCTTTAGCTTTGATTTAAATCAAGACAAGGATTTTACCCTAAATCATCGCTATAGGGTATAGGTTACTATTTCTCTGATCTAGCTATGACAGTGTTGCAAGGCTTTGATTTGTTTCTTTCTTTGCTTTATCATAACATGCCCTACAGTTCACTTCAATCAGATAAGTATGCAAGATCACATTTGGCTTATATTTCACTGTTCTGCCTGCAGACTGTGTCAGGTTCACAGAGAATAAAACCAGCCAGTGGTGATGGGCCGGTTAACACTTGCTGTAATGACACCACATTAAATACATCACTGACATACTCGAATACTTCAGGTTTTTATTTCTATCGTCCCCACAGGCTGCCCAACAGCAGCATAAAAATCTGGAAATAATTTGATCCATCTGTGTTTTCCAGTTCAGGAGTTACAGCATGAACCACATGGAAACTGAACATATGAAATAATTTGGATGCCTGTTCAGAATGAATACGCTTTTCCTAATTTGTATTAACTCTTTGAAATCACGAGTCAGACTTTCTTACTGTAAAATGAAAGCATAAGTGTTTCATAGCTTACAATGAGAGTGCATCCCCTAAACAAAACAGAACAAGACAAAGCAAAATTCTTGATGGCAAAGTGGTTGCTTAAAACCTTGAAACAATCTTTGGATGCCAAGACAGAAAGGACAGAAAAGTATTTGGAGCGCTGCTGTAATCCAGGACAGGCTGGTTTATCTCGGTAGGAAATGAGCTTATGCCACTTTACATCACCTATGGAGCTGAACCCCAGCCATTGAGCAAGAATCATATGAGCAGGAATTACATGGTCCAGAATCATTACCTCATATACAGCAAAGCAGGATCCAGTTGCCTAAACACAGGAGTCTAATGCCATCTGAGATGACCAAAGGTACAGGAGACTATATACAGTGTCCCAAACATTGCACTACCAACTACAGTAGTGCTCCACTTCCACGCAGATAAAGATGAACAGCACTTCTGGAACCTAATCAGGCTTCTCCTAAAGGAATTTCCTGTGTTTCTTAGTCTGTACTGCTCTCACTGAATTACACACTGAAGGGCAGGACAGTTTCAAGAGAGAAAGGCAAAAGACCTCAGGGTACTTCTATCTGCCTTTTAAGAATTGATCCTACATCAACCTAATAGTCAACAATTTAGTCAACATAATTTAGTCAGCAGGAGAAAAGGCATAAGATTGGCTTTTGAATGACAGAATTTGAATATCCAGACCTTAATTTATTTTTTTTATTTTTTTAAGGCTCCAAGGGACCTTCCAAAACCATGTGTACAGCGCTACAAAATTTACCAGCTGTCTTCAGTGGAAAACTGAAAGAGAAGATTTGAGACTTTTTATGAAGTGATATCTGAAAAGTCCCTTGGCAATTGTTATTGCTAAAGTGAAGTGATAGCCTATGATTAATCTATTTTTCCACATCTCTGGCTTACATTGTATTATATTAAAAATAACATAGCAAGCTGGTCACCTGGACTTTCCAGACTACTGCAGCAAGTAAGGAGGGGAGCCATGACTTGTTTTTACCTGAATTGTCTGCCAGTCGGAATCTGCCACAACAGAGATGTCTCCTCCATTGTTTCTGCACATTTTCTTTCATGGCGCAATGGAATACAAATATAAATAAACCTATGACAAAAGCAAATATTTTAAATGGATAAACAGATTGACTAAAGTCTGATAACAAAAGACTATGAAGTACAATGTATCTGCATGCCTCATTTAATAGGCATGGAAATTAATTACAGCTTTCCCATCCTCTACCTGTTCTACAGATGTCTGGGATATCAGAAGAGAGATAAGAGAGCCATTTTACTGACATTGCTGATCCATGCTGATCCAGCTCAGAGTGGATCTTTTATTTTTTTTGGCTTTGATAGAAATCATTAAAAGGTTTTGTCTTTGACCCAAATGAAAATTTTGCACCCTGCAAAGAACCAGACTGCAAAGTAAACACAGACAATATTTTGCCAGCAAGAAGATATTTTATCTCCTCCTGTTCTATATCCACAGAACTGCAGCTTGTATTCTTTCAAAACCTGAAGACTTGAAATTGGCACTAAAGTGTGCACTGAAAAAAAACACTTGGATTTTTGTGCATCACATGCATGTACTTGAAATGATTATGAAAATGCTAAGTATATGTTCACAAGTACTAATTAGGTGTTCAGCTACTTCTGAAGAAAGTTACCTGGTTTGTGCATGCAATTGCAATAAGTGTGTCTAAGAATGTTTTTGAAGATTTCACTTTTATGCAATTGTATTATCTTTATTTTCAAGACAGAAGATGGGCATCTACCATGTGGTAAAGAAGGCTTCAGTGGGGTGTATGGTATGATTTGATCACCCTGCAGAGATACTTTGGAGCTAAATATAGCAGTTGAACATCTCATGTGCTCTTGGCACTTCCCAGGCAGGCACCAGCTGTGGAATCTTCCATCCTTCCCCAGCTTGGCCTATTCTTGTTCTACTCTTATTCCCTGGGAGACAGCCAACCCGAGGCTGAACACCTGATGGCAAATGTTACCACCAAATCCCTCATGATTATATCTTAAACATGAATAAATGCTACATAATGTGGGCAAACATGATTAAGTGACGTCCTCTGAGACTGTTTAACATGGTCATGAATAGCTCCAGACGCTAATGACTACTACATTTCAGCTAGTAGAATGCAATGGCAAGGTATAGCTTGGAAAAACTGATCTAGAGCATAAAATTATCCTCTCTTTTCCAAAGTGCTGAGATATAATTTTGCATGAATGGTGGTCATTGAATTGGACTTGTATTTGCTTATGGCACTCAGACCAGGCTGAGACCACCAAGGTCAGAGAACCAAAACAGCTAACTTAATTAACTTTAGAAGGTTGTGTAAAGGTTCTGTAATGAATTGCCAAAGTTTTCAAGAGCTGACGGAAAAAAAAAAAAACAGAGAATCACAATTTAAGGAAGGCAAACATACCTTAATACATCCCATATGCAAGCTCTCTTCAATTCTGGTTACTGTGCCTGTGCTTAGTAAAATAGTTCTGTGTGTACTTTGCTTTAAGCAGAAAGTAATTCCAATGCAATCACTAGCAGCTTTTACTTGCTTAGAGATATGCAATTGTTTGTGCCGAAAGTACCTCCTAGGACTTCTGCACTGCTACAAACTTACTAAATTGATGCTCAATTAAATTGAGGTAAATGTTTGGAACATTTTGAATGGTTGAAAAAGAAAATGTGTATGTCTAAAATATTACATAAACATTGCAATAAGTACTTTGTCTTTGCCCTGTCTGGGCTTGGTCTCCATTTTTTTTTTCTCTGTATTTCATTATTCATTAAGTTCACGATGTGCTTTAGTAACACAGCTTTGGTTTTGTTTCCCAGAGCCAAATCAGACCCTAGGCTTGGCTCTAACTTGGCTCTGAGTTGAAAGTATTTGGCTTGCCCAGGCATATATATAAAATGAGCAGCCAAAAAAGAGATGTTCCCAGATTTTTTACTCGGAGTGTCAAAGAGAGAAAAAACCATTTCCTATGTAGATATAACAGTGAAGTACAGTAATACCAGTAGTTGCTGCAATGTACTTTTTTCACTGCCAGAGCACAGAAAACTAGGTCGGCGGAGGCTGCTGGTATAGCTTAAAACACCAGCGCAGCTTTCACAAACTTGGGAGAGAGAACAGACAAGTTTACGAAGGGGTCAGTAATTAAGCTCATGCTAATATCAATGAAAGACTTGCCATACTGAGCTGCTTTTTGCTGCTAGAAAATGCTTCCTGATACAAACGCTTCCTTTTTCGTTTGCACTATTTCATCCCTTTACTGTTAGGTCCATGTGTGCTGCACCAGTTATAGGTGATTTTAAATGTCCTTTTCCTTGTTCCTTTAGCTTTGCCTAGCTCCTTCTGACACAGCAATAAGCATTTTCCGGGATTGTTATCTTCCTGTGCTTGATATGACCTACCTGAACATATAGATCTTTGCTACCACAATCCATGAGAAGCTCATCACTCATCTTCTTTCTGCATTTACTCCTCAGGGTTTTTGGTTTCATCTTCCGACCTAACTGCCTTCTAAATACTTATTTTCCATTGAACGGTGCTATTACTCCACAGAGACTTAAGCAGTGGTGGTCAACCCTGTGTGCACTCTGCACATGCAAGCTTAATTGATTGTGCTGGAAATTCTGGTAAAAGAAAACTGTTGAATTTGATCCCTGGCATGCTTTTCAGAATTTGAATCTTTTTTCATGTTCTTCCCATACTTCTAATCTCTCTAGGCCCTTCTGAATTTCTAACACGGACACATTACAGAAAATACCTCATTTTGCTCCTAGGGGAGTATCATAGAGTCTGCCCATTGGAAAAAAAGCCTTTACTAAGAACACCACATACAAACATTCAAACATTTTTTTGCCATTTTGCCTAGCATTTCAGGTTGAAACTGAACCAAACCAAAAACCACAACATTATTCTCTTTCCACGAAAGCTCAATAAATCTTTTAGTGCAGTAAATACATCTCGACTGTAACAGATAAAATCCACACAGTGTTATATTAAGTACTTTTTCCATTAAGGAAAGATATTTTGCTGACCCTGGGAATTTTTTTTTTTTTGTCTCAATATTTTTGTGGTATAACACACACTTCTCCAATGACATCCTTGGGTTTATTTTTTGTTTTTGTTTTTTGGGGGGGCAAATTTATTTTTTTATCTCAATATGTGTGTGGTATAATACACACCCCTCCAATGACCTTCTTGGGTTTTTCTCATGCTTTTAGTTTTTCTTCATTAATGGGTAGGACAAGCAGAGGTGGAGATTGTTGCGTCATTTGGTACATACGCAAATCAGCTCTGAACTGAAATTCTATTAAATGTCAGCTATATAATTCTGTAATTTATAACCATTTGATTACAATTTATAGCATTTTTCAGAAGGATGAACTATGTTGGAAAAGTAAAATATTCAAAACTTCAGTAAATGAAACAAAAATAAGCCACCTACAACACTCGCCTTAAAGAATCAAACAATATCACTTATCTTTGTGCTCTCCCTCCACACTGAAACTGACTGGATTTTGTTTTATGAGCTTTTTATGTCTTAATAAAATAGTTACGAGCTTTACAAATTCCCTACAGGAATAAATTAAAGAAAGAGGCTTCCTATATTTGTTATAATCAGTGAAAGGAAATGTTGAAGGTCATACAGCATCTATCAGCACAGACCACGGCAGAATGTTAGCTAGGAATAGCAGTATTTATGATACAGTGCATTTATTAAAAAGGCCTTGAGAAGCTAATTAATTTAACAAAGACCTTCAACCCATGTGTAGTAGGTATAATTATTCTACAGAATGGGAAACTAATGATGTTTTAGTATCAGGGAAAGATCCGGAGAAGCTGGTTTGGAATTCCCTAGTCAGACCACTGGACCTAAGATCTCACAGAACAGCAATAGCTCAAATATTGTTTGTTCACAGCAAAATTCAGCTTACCTTGCAATGAATTGAAAATGGAGAAGAGGTACAGGAAGGGCAGAGTTAAGGGACCCCAGGCAAAAAAGGCAAAGCCCCACGTCATGCCCAAGAGGAAGGTCAGGCTGACCACGCTACGGAGGTTCCTCAGGATCTCTTCCTTTAGAGTCCTATTAGTTCTTTTCCCATTCCTCCCGCAGATCTGCACCATTACCACCACAAACATGGCAACATTCAAGAGAAACATGATTCCAAAGTATCCAGCACAAGTCACATAAAAGACAACTTCATTCTTGATCCAGCAGCT
>VXAA01003000.1:109606-147803 GCA_013399115.1 Anseranas semipalmata | reverse complement strand
AAAAAAAAAAAAGAAATTATGATCATTTATAGGTAATGCAAAATATCCTCCCATTTATATGACTACAAGAAAAATTGGCCTGAGTCTGATTCCACTGCTGCAGAGGTATAATTTCCAATGAAACCTTTGTCCATTTTCTGTTTTTAAATAGGATGAAGCCCAGTGGCATCTTAAGTCACTATGGCCTATACTAGCGTCTTTTCAGAAATCCGAGGGTTGTACCTCATTTTAGGTAAAACTAATTAGAAAGAAAATCTGATCTCAGATACAAGCAGTGGGAACTGCAATCTCATCTTGCAACTTGGTATGAATAGCTTCACCACCTTCATCAGTGTGAAACATAGGATGCTTTAATAACAGAATAGGCACACTTGGATCTTCAGTACCAAAATCTCAAGCTTCTGCCACTTCAGCTAAAGGAAAACTCATATGGCTCTAGAGAAGAAGCAGGATGGGTAGTCCTTTGGGGTAGCCATTTGACAGTCAGCCATTTGAGAGATCTAGCTTATTCCTCTAACATCAAAAGGCTGGGATGTTTAGCATGATATTTTAATAAAAACACAGAATGACATATTTATTTATCATGACAAAGCTTTACCAGTCAAGGAACAGGAAATGTGGTAACAAACAGTCATATAAAAATTTTGGCATTTGGAGTTTATTTGATTGTCGAGAAAAGAACATAGAAAGTTAATGGCCTAAGTTGGCAAAGTGCTATTTTATTTACAAAGGAGACTATTTTTATTTTACTTCTTTCTTGCTCACACCTAGAAGATACAGCTTTCATTCAAGATAAACCAAAACAGGTATTTTTATTTTTGTGAAACAAAATGTATAATTAGTCTTTTGTCAGAGGTCTGTTTGCACTTCACCCTAGGTAATGCAGATTTCCCTCCAATTTTTCTTATAGTCTCATTTGTCCTTCAGATTCAAATAATTTAGGACTACTTTGTCCACTTTGCTTGTTTTATCCACCTATGACTTCTCCAAAGAAATCTGATCTTTTTTTTTTTTCAGACTGTAAATGCTAAATTATAGGAGATTAAAAGAAATACTCACAAGTCGTCTCCTCCTTGCCCACTAGCATCTTTGCCATACAATTCTTTGCCATAAACATGACTTGCATTTGTATTCGTGCTTGCTAAAACAATTGCTATCACTAGAGCTGGCAAACCTGAAACACAAGGAAATTTTAGTTTGCTTTCAAATCCCCTAAACATTCAAAATCACCATGCAAAGCAGAATTATTGATGTTTCTATCACTATTGCTTTAGTATAGAGTATACTGAGGTAGTTCTATGTCAGAAAACTGCACAGAGAAGTAGAGGGAAATAATTCATTTTTTTCAAACAGTACAAAGGTATAAAGCTTTCAAAGTACTTAATAAACATTAATGAATTAGCCTCATAATATTCCTTAAGCTAGAAAATGTATTTTAGTATGTGATAAGGTAATTCCCTCAAAGCACTTAAACAAAGGCTCTCATAATAAAGTGAGAAGAAGACCAACAAACTACTAAAAAATGAGATCTAATGGAGGGATTGGATTGGGATTTTTTTGGAGGGATTTTTTTCCAGAGAAGCTGATGTCATTTAATTAGGCTGGGGAAGTGGGGAACATGAACTTGAACCTGTAATTTTTCCTCTGCTTCTTTCAGCTGTAAATGTTTTCTCTTTTTCTAAAACATTATATATCCTTTACTTAAATGTGTCCAAAAAAATGAAGTAAACTATGCATTATTTATTTATTTATTTATAAGGGAATATTTGGGGAAAATAATACACAACTATGTGGAAGAGAACTACATGCAGAGAGGTACAGCTCACACAGAACAAATGTAGATTTCCTGACATGCCTTACTTACATGCCTTATGCCTGCAATGGCAAAACAGATTCAAAGGGGAAGAGGTTAATTTGCTTTTCCTACCACTCAGTCCTTGTCCTCTATTGAGGTTGCCAAAAAGGATGCTAGTTGCCAATGGAAAGACATCAATTATCAGCTGGACTGAGGTCAGTGCTCTAGGCATGAGGTTAATCTTTTTGTATTGTATTGTATTATTTCAAGCACAATATGTGCATTCAGGCAGAAGGCACAGATTCCTGATATAAAAAAAATGAAGAATAAAAGCCTTGCTGCTTGAACCTCACAGTTATTTTTCAGTATTACATTTTCCAGTTTAGTCCTACATTGTACACTGCTTAGGGCAGGCAGGATCTCTCTGTGGTTTAAATACTGCTGAAACTTAGGAAAATTCTGATTCCACCATAGGCTTTGTACTTTTCAGCAAGGAACATCGAGCTCCTTTGAGAGCTTTTTGAAAGTCAATGCAAAGGTCCCCATGGGTTTTGTAGTAACTGTGAGGGTTTCTGAATTCATTGTGTGCCATTGTTCTCCATCTCTGATATGGCAGTAACGTGCTGGCCTCTCTGGAAAGTGCATCTGGCCTGCTGCTCCTCCTCAGGCAGAGATTGCCAGTTCCAGTATGTTTGCACTGAATCATCCACGGGAGCTCTGGTCTCAGTGACACAGAGCACTAGCTGTATGCCAGCACCTCGGCGAGAGCTGGGGGGAAGGAAACTTTACACTGATTTTGACTCTGCTTTGCATCTGTGATAGTGATCTTTTATATAGCATCATTTCAAAAAACATGCTATGTAAAAACTGCATCTCCTGAACTCACCCCAGCCAATGATGCAAAACTTCAGTATGTATCGCCGTATATAGGTGTTAAACACTTTAACTAGAGCAATGTACATATGAACGGCTTCTAGTCCCATCCACGTAAAGGTGGCCAGAAGAAAAAAGTGCAAAAGTACAGCAACAGCTATGCAGAGGCCATCTATGTCAAACGATGCAATCCAACCATCAAGCAAGAAGATCAAGTTGAGAAAGAGCAGGGCTGTGCTCAAATTCATCAGGATTTTGGAGGGATAATCTCTTCGCAGCTTCCTAATGAGAGAAATACAGATGCTTATGATTAATTGGTTTCAACTACCCAAGCTGCTTACAGCAGCTGGGTTTATCAGTTTACAAAGTAAATAAAAGTACAGGGATCTCATCTTAGCCATAAGCTATTGTGGCAATAAGGCATAGTGACATGTCCGTCTCTGTGATATTGCTAAAGGATTCTGCTGTATGTGGTAGGGGAAAGCCAGCACTTCTTTGGCTCTTAATGAGCTACTTAACTGCCACAATATTTTAGCAACTGATTTATTATTTATTATTAGTGAACTTTCAAATTAAATATAATACAATGCAGTTTGTACCTGAAATGAAAACTGAAGAGACTTAAAAGAAAACTTTCAAAATACAGCTAGCCAGAAGCTCATCTCTGATCACTTTATATATTAATCTTTGGTTACTTTTTGGAAGATGTGAAGATATTGTCCAGTGCATGCTGTTATTTTCTGTTTTTTGTTGTTGTTGTTGTTGTTGTCTGTTTGCTTTGTTTGTTTGGTTTTTTCCTTTTTTTTTTTTTTTTTTTAATGGGATCTTAGGAAGACTGAAGATCAACTTAATTTTCTTTTTTAACTGATACATATTGAAATGTATGAACTGAGAGGCAACTTCTGCCATCTTGGACCAGAACATTATAGCATAGGTAATACACTAGGAATACAATAATTAGAGATATTTAGAACTATTTCTGAAGATCTCAGAAACACCCCCTTTCTTCCCCCCAGCAAACTATCCTTCTTTAGCAGCTACTCTCTCTTGTCCTGCCCCAGGCAGAATGGTTCCTTTGTGTTGATGTGACTTCATTTACTCTTTTTACTGTTCACAGAACTGTATCACTTCAAAACTTTTGCATTCTCTCAAGTCCCTTGTTGAAATTGTTGTAAAACTTCACAAATTAGCTTCATTTTATTTCTCTTCTCCATTTCCTTCTGAAAGGCTCCAGAATATAATTGTTCTAGTCAGAAATTTTTCATTTTTATTCAGGACCTACTATGCTCACACAGGCAGGTTTTTTTTTTTTTTTTTTATTACAGAAAGCCTGGCTGTGGATTTTACAACACATATCTGTTTAGAATCTAGAGGATACCCTACTCCCAAAAGAGAAAAATTTGGGACACAATAGCCTTGTTGCCAGTCTCAGCAGCACAACACATTGAAAACAGGAGAGAGTCTGAACTTATGCCCCTTGAAAAAAATCTCTACTTATATGATTGTGCCTAGGGTTCTGCAGTTTTTTTTCAAACATACATTTCCCTTCCAAGGCAAATAAAACACACCAACCATTTAGCTAATTTATTACATAGAGGTACTTCCTTTGTGACTTTTTTTGACAGAACTAATACTCACTCAAATGCAATATATGTCAGAAGAGTTGCAGCTGAAAATATAGCAGATATCCCACAGCCTATGTAAGTGATGAAAGTGAGGATCTTGGTATTCTGTGGGTCTATTTCTGTAACGGTTCCCTGAAGGTCCTATGTGAGACAAGAGGAAGAGGTATCAGTTACAGCAAACTCCTTTTCCATGAGCACAACACTCTTGCTTGGTAATTAGTCAAGCAAAACTCAAAAACATTTTGGCAATAACAATATAACCCTGACATTAAGGTTCATGTTTACTGAGTATACTTAGTTTATAGTTGTTACACCTCTCACTTCCTTCCCGTAGCTCTTGAAAACATTGTGCTGTAAGTATTATAACTGCTGGGTTCAGCAGATAGACAGAGCCTGATGCTGGTCCTTATAATTCAGTACCAGGAATTCAAATGTCCACCTGTGGAAAATTTTTCCTGTTTCAAACTTTTTTGTTCAGTTGCTTATAGACATCTCTCTTTAAGAAGATATTTATGTTGAATGTGTATTGAAAATGTAATATAAAAACTGTTCATAATTAAATATACAACATTCTGGGGAGTTTCTGACATCATTTCTTGTTATTAAAAGCTCATAAGAGTCAATGTAGCTAATCATCTATGGGTGAAACTAAGGGCAAGATATTGCTCTTTGGTTTTATGGTCTATTTAGACATGCAAACTGAAGTTATAAATAGAATTGGTCAGAAAAGTAGTGACAAAGACAACATTTAAAAAAAAAAAAAACAAGTGGAAATGAAACAGGAACATCCTGAGGATTTTTTTTCCAGTTTTCTGTCCAACTGTAATTGCCACATAGTACTGTCTGAGAATAAATGCCAGGGTTATTTCCTTTTTTAAGGGCAAGAAAAAATGAGAATGTTTGGATCTATATCACTGTGGAGTAAATGTGAGCAAATACTAGCATATAATGGTGTCTATTCTACAGTCAGTGTAACTGTTATCCCTAGCAAAACCATCCAGCAAAAAGATACCAACAAAAGGCTACAAAACATGCCATTCTTCATAGGAAAATGAAGGAGCTGCATGCAGTTTTTTGCACCCTGTCTCAACAGTGTATATATATATAAAGAGAGTGTTATTTGAAAACAATTTAATATCTAAATTAAAGTCAGAAAAGATTATTGAAATAGAAAAGCAATTAGAAGGGTCAAAAATGTGTAAAAATCTATTGGAACACAGCCCAAATTCAAAGAACTTCTGCCTTATTTCCTAATGCCACAAAAGCGTTCAGGGAAGAGAAGGGACTCATTGAGTATATCCTAAAGAAAGCCCTTTTTTCCCCCTTCAAGGATAAAAAGTGAAACAAGACCATGATTTAACTTGCAAAAAGATAAAAAGCTTATGACTATTTCACATAGACAGCTGAGTATGATATGAAGAGAGCAGCTCTGTTAGGAAAGTTCTTGAAGGCCAGAGCTGAAAAATCAGTGCCTGTAGCTGCCTTGTGCAATTAAGTCCTATGTGCCACTGCAACAAGCTAAATCAAAAACAAAACAAAACAAATTATTGTTATTATTATTTTTCATTAGGAGCATTGGTGTGTTAAGGAGCCAACATTTTTTTTCTGCAGGTTTTATTTACAGGCCAAAGAACGCTGATTTAGGACTGAAGGAAATGGTTCAGCCTATTACTGAGGGTAAAAATACACCAAATTTTAAGATAAGGTTGTAATAATCCATCTTTTTCATGTTGAATTTTTTTTTTCTTTCAAAAACACATCACACAGAAAAATTGGTGGAGACATCTGAGTACTAGAGGAATCATGCTCCTGAGGCTGAAGGAGGCTTGTCCATCTTCTTGATATGCTAAGCTCTGCCTGTGTCAGCCACCCAGCCATTTAAAAGAGAACAGCAAATGCGGTTTTACAGATTTTGCGAAATAAGGCGTTACTTTATACTTTTTGACATTAAGTAAATATAAATCCTGTTGGATTTGCAACCAAAATTTCCACGGCGCAATTTAGCCCCTTGAATCTCAGGATGGAGGGGAATAACTGCACCCCTGTTTTGGCTTTTCATCATCATTAGCCATTTTGCTAACTTCAGGACATTTTTCTCCACCTGCTTGTTTTCCCTGGAAATATGATACTCTATTTTTTGTTCTGAAACCAGTGTCTCAACTTTTTCTCCAAAAAATCATTTCTCCTTTTTTTTTTTTTTTCTGTACAAATTCTGTAATATCCTGGCTTTGAAGTTGGATATTATAATATGCTATTTATATTTTGGTATCGCTCAGAAGTCTCAGCCTAAAGTCCTTTATGGCACAGTACTTTTCAAAATTTAGAATACTCTTATGGACACATTTTGTTTTTTGTTTTGTAATAATTAGCCACTTCTCTTTTCATTCACTTTATTCATTACCTCATTCTTGAATACTTATCATTAGATACCTTGTTATGAAAAAAAACAACTATACGACAATAATGGGAAAATCTTTTAAGACTAAAAATCATGTGCAAAAGGAATAACCCACATAACAAACACGAATGAAGATAGCTGTCTTGACCCAAGAGAAAAACTACATTGCAGTTCCTGGGAAAGATAACGTAGCGAACAGTGAGGGTTTGCCTACCATTAGAACCCCGAAGTGTGTGAGGTGGTTGCATAAGCAAACCGTTTCATTTTCATTGGATTCTGCTTGCACTTTGCAGCCTGCAGGGTTCCAGCCACCATTGCCACCTATGGAAATGAAACAGGAGAAAACATACTCTCCAACAAACTAGTACCATTCTTTCATCAGATTCCCTATTTCTTCTTGTGCAAATGCAGAAATGAATATATAATAAATATATAATACCAGTGAATATTAAAAACAATCAGTAAAGAAGAAAGTGATAGATTTCTTGGATTCTTAGAGAATTCCATCAGACTTATGTCTTAACAATGGTCTACTGAGCAGAAGCAGTAGCTGGAGATCTATAATAAAGGTATGGAGCTTTTGGTTAATGACGGATGAATAAGACCTTCTATGAGGATCATGCATTAAGACACACCTTAGTTTTACCCGACAATATGATGGTTTTAGAACTCCCTTTTTTTTTTTTTTTCTTTCCACCCTGATGTGATGTCTGCACCTGCCTCCCTCCTACTCACATATCCCCAGGCACATGAAAGCATTTATTGCCCAGGAGCAGAGGGTCCCGCCCTTCCTCTCTGCAGTGTGTAATGCAGAAGGTCAGCATGGATAATCCCAATTATCCTTTGTGGCCTAAAAAAAAAGTGTGAAGTAAACTATCCCCTTCCTATCCCACCCAAAAAGACCTTTTTGAAAAATAAGTAGAAATAGTTTATTTTAAAAAACTAAACGTAAAAAAGTAAAGTTTGTATTTCTGATAACTTCTTTGATTTTTTTCACACTAAAATATAATCTAATTTTGAAAAACAGCTCATGTTCTCTGAACTTGTAAGGACATTTTTGCCCAACTCTAGGCAAAATCCTACAAATTATCTGACAGACCCTATAACCTTACCTCGAATTCAAGACAGAACCTTTCAAAAGACTGTGAAGATATTCCAAAATCACTTTAAACTCTCCCCCACTCAAGCATCCACTGCAAACAGTTTCCTCCTTGTGTGTTTCTCCTTTGATGTACTTCATAAATTTAGATTCATAACTAGTTGTTTTTTTTGTTTTTGTTTTTCCTCTCTGTCTTTATCCTTCTGCATTCTCCTCAGCACTTCTGACTTTCCTGCTTTCCACTGCTACTTTGGACAGTGAATTTTAGTTTTTACAAGGCTCTCTTTACTAATCTCCTCCCCCTCAAATCTTACTGCTAAGGGCAGTTACTTCTTCACTCCCTCTCTGCTTCACAGTAAGGAGATGAAACGTCTCAGTACTGATCTTTAGAATAGAAGGATCTGGAAAGTCGTGCCAGAAAATGGCTTTGTCTGTGCAAAGAATGAAGAACTTGAGTGTAACGTCTGACATGGGTTAGGCAATACCAACAAAGAATGATCTGAAATGCTGCCTACTTGATTTGTGTCTAGATAGGACCTCATTGTGCAGACTGTGATCCACTTACAAGGTGGATGTTGAGTCACTGTCTAAATGAAGTTTGTGTCATGCAGCTCATAGCCTTCCATGGAAGGAAAACCAATTTAAGATTTGTAACAGGCACAATCTCGCAATTAAATAACCCCCCTTTTTCTTTAATATCACCAGTTAACAGGATGACTAAGAACCATTCATGTGTCTGATTAACATTACTATTTGATTTCCATTGGCAGATCAGTGAAAATCTGCTATCAGATACAGAAAAAGAGAGAAACTTTACTTACAAATTTAAAATGTTAACAAAATTTACATACAAAACCTTTAGTAAGAACATTTGACATCTGCTGTTACAAGTGACCTTACTAACCAGAAGAAATGTTACAATCTAAAGATTTATCTAACTCTGCAAGGACTAAGAGAAGCAAAAAGGGTCAAGACTGCGATTGATTTTAAAACTTAGACACCCTTATTCCCCACATAAAATAAATGACTATATTTTTAAACTTACCATTTTTGTTCATATCCCAGAAAACACAGGTAGGCTTAGGATCCTCCTAAGAACACATGCAAAAGTAGACATTTTATACCTCTTCAGATATAAATCTCATCAACATACATTTACAGCAGAAGTTTTACTACATATCTTTTCAGTGAATGAGCAGTAGAAAAAATATTATTTTGGATTGTTGAAATTTTGACTAGTGTTAAACCAGATGTTATTCTGCTTAGAAAGACAAACTTGCTCAGATTATAAAACAAAAAGCACTGTTCATCTTCATTGTTCCTTTTCCACATCTTCAGAATGAGAAAGTCTTATTGTCTCAATAAAGTTATCCATGACTATAATGTCTTCACAGAGCCTAAATATTTTTTACTATTTACTTCCTCAGGACTTATCAGTGGATCCTCTATTTAACTGGCCTCACAACTGTGCAAAAGCCTGCTGAACCTAAGTGGAGGTTGTTGTGCCTCACCTTCAAATAATCATTATAATGAAATGTAAGGTGAAGTTAATTGAAATGTGAAAATTATGAACCAGGTTCTCACTACATAAACTACTTAGGTATTGCTTTTCAACGTCTTCTTTCTTAATGTCTCTACTGCTATTGTCTCTTTTGCAGTAGCTACTGACAAATATGTTTTAACTGAAACGTTATGTGCCAAAAGGTTGCCATTGGGCTTTATTTCTGTAAATTAATTGTAGTCATCTTTTAAAAATGTGGTTCTGTTCATTCTTCTTTTGCAGGAAACCACATAACAACAAAACACCTTGGGGAACTATTAACAGAGCAATTTGGTTTTGATCAAAGAATTTAAGTCATTTTAAATTTCCAGCGTAATAAGTAGCGTCCCTGGTCATGAACATGGTCATGAACTGGTCATGAACAGAGGTTTTACCTACAGTTATTGGCACACATTGCCTGTGAGAGGCAGAATCAATAGTCTTTCAGATAAATGTTAAATCATGAATGGAATAGGAATGCTTGAGGATGGGAGAGATTATTTATTTTTGCTTTCTCTCACTTGCTTTTGTTTTAGAGATTTTATGTCCTTCTGAGTTTATATTCATTTTATATTCAAAATCCACCCAAATCAATGAAGCTATATGCTCAGCCTTTACTATATATAATCTGCATTCCCGCTCCTCCAAATAATCAGTCTTTTCTTACTTGAGTTTTGGTATGCTTAATTGTAATCTTCACATAATCCTGAAGATCCCGAATAGTTATGTTTCCAATACTGCATGCCACCACAAAACTGGTCAAGTTGGCAGGAGTGTCTGCATCCTTTAAAAGATTCAGAAAAATATAATAAATGTTGCCACAGCACATAACATAAAAGCTGGAGTACACAGTTTTATTTTTGCAGCATGCCAGAATAAATAAACCATCAGCATTTCTACAATTTTGATCATGCAATATAAGAACATTCTGTTTATAAAATCAAATTCTGGATTTGCCTCATGGAAGTTTCCCTATTTTCCTTACTGCCGTAAATATATATTAGCATTATTACAGAGAAAGGTTAGAAGGCATACTTTCCCCTTTTAATCATTTTGGCTGATGACACCAACTCAAACAATGTAACAGATAACAAATCATGATATGATTAGCTTATTTCTCTAAACAAGAATAAAGTCGCTTTCTTAAATTATTGTTGAAACTATTCTTTTTACTAGGTGCAAAGTTTTTGGAGAACAACCTCTCTTCTGTGTATAGTTGTTAAGTCATACTCCATCTTACAATGAATGACCAGGAGGTAATAAACAAATCCAAAGCAATGCTAGATACTGTAAAGTCTTATTTTGTGGGAATTTAAATAGAAGACTGATGATACCAATACCATTTATAACCTGCAGTGAAAACGTATCAGGTTGAGAATTTTCCAAAAAAAGAATTTTTCCTTGGAATCTGAAGATTTATTAAAATAGAAGTGCTTTGCAAGTACAATTTTCCTTTGAAGAATTTCCATTGAATCCTGAATAGCTATATGCCTGGTTGGCCTTATTGGAAACCAGGAAGCTTGGACTTCCAGGACACTACCTCCTGCAGTTACCTAAAAGTAAGTGTCCAATTTAGAGGCTTTAAGGTATCCTCCCTGATCTCCAGCTGGTCTCTTATAGGTTCATTGCCACATCTGTCAGGCAGTAGTACCTTTCTAACTTGGGGTGTTGCAAATAGCAGTACTCTGTTTGGGGAACTGATGCCTACACCTGCACTAGGATGAGGTATGTCACACCTCAACAGTGTCCATTCCTTTCCATTGACTGGTGTTGATGGCAGCTTATGGACAACCGTTTAGGTGTAAGTATCTACTCTGAACACACCTACCATCAGTGAAATGAATCTCACCCTGAATAGCCATCAGATTTTAATGAATGACAGGATAAAGCTTGAGAGCATTTTATCAGTTGCAATTAAAAAAAAACAAAACAAACTCCAGTGCTCTAAAGTGTGATGTTTCACTGTTATAGTGAATTTGGAATAAATATATGTGTGAAATACTTTTATATTAATTGATAAAGATATTGGGTTTGAGATGGTATGTGGATCAGTTTGTTCTGAGACTATTTTTAGCCTTTTTTTAGTCTGTTTTTACACTTACTAAACTGTGATTTTCACACATTTTTCATTAATCTTGTTGAACATGTCACACATGAATAGTTTAAAAAACAAACAAAATTGTAAAGAATTTCAGTTGCAAATTTCATTGCAATTTTTTTTTTCTTTCCAGTGAATTATTAACTACCACTTAACACGTTCTAGTACAATTAAAGGACACATTTTGACTTTGTATGATTTTATGCTATTATGACAACCATATATCTATATTCTCCTGATTTCTTTATTAAATATATTCATCCTGTTTTTCTTAAAAATGGCCTTAAAATAAGTACTATTTTAAATAGTTAAAGATACTTCAGGGTGTATTTTAGAAGGTAACTGAGGGTCATGGGTATTTTCTTGCCTGGATTATCTGAAGAATCTGGATACGCTGCCAATAGAAGCGATAATATAGGGACAATACAATACTACAGAGTTCTCCGGATGCACAAGAGCCAAAGGTCGCTTCAAATACTAATGGAAAACAAGGCTGAGGCTTAGCCTACAGTTCACTATGAAACAATGTTTCCTTATTAATTAACTGTTGTTTTTTTTCTTCAGAAAAATGTGCTTTTAGTTGTTTTTTTCCAAGCTGTGAATGTCTTCCTAATTTTTTTGGCATTAACTGTGCAGGAACTATTTAAAATTACCATGTGATAGGACCAAAAGGAGAAAAATACCTATTTTGCAATTTTTTTTTTACCAGAAATTCACCTGGGTCCCTTCTGTTTTCAGATACAAATATTGTTATCCTTATTCCATAACCAGGTTGTCTGTAAATACATCCAGATAACATTAAAGTATGGTGTGCGTATGAGAACACAAGAAAAGAACAGCAAGTATAGAAAAAAATATTCTCTGGACAGTAATCGCCACCCCAGAGTTTCAAACAGGATATAAGTATTCCATTGGACACGACTGTCAATCAACTCTTTCAAGAAAAAGAGAAAGACACAATATTTAGCTGTGTTACAGGCCAAATTCCCAGCTGATATAAAAGAACCCAACTCCATGGAAAATCAATGAGCTATATCAATGCATTTCTATAGAAGATATGCCCTTTAAAAGGCCTTGCTACTTTACACTGATTCTAATCAGCTGGGATCCAGCTTACTGTTGATTACTCTGAGAAAAAGTTTATCTCACATGTGACAAGAATGTGCAGTCAAATTGCTCACTCTAATTCAATGTGGATGCTATGACTATTTTGTCACTCTGAATCCTAATGTCCCTACTGCCTACATTTGCTATTACCATCTCATTCCTATAACTCATGAAATGCTGTGAAATAACTACATTACAGGAAAATTTTAGCAGCTGCCTTTGACTCACCCTAGCTGAAATTGCTTCAAACACATTAAAGTTTACCTGAAAAAGACCATTTTTATTGAAGAAAGTAAATTGAGCTCTCGATATAACTTCAAAGTCATCTTGACTTAAATTCTTCAGTAAACTCGATGGCAGAACAACAGAAGCAAAGGCATTTGTCTGATCCTTGTCAAACTCTATCTGTTAAATAAAAACAGCAGAAGAAAAGAACATGTTCAAACAAAAAGCAAGCCATCCACTGTCTACAACTGGGTTCAGACCCTTCATGAAGATATCTAAAACATGGGACTAGAACCTTGAGTATTAATTTTATCCATACCTATGCAAGAGCTAAATCAATTAAAAAAAAAAAAAAAAAAAGGCTTAAGAGTTTTTTTCACTCTCCTAGCATGAGATTTGGTTTCTGCTACAGGAAGTCAGTAGATAAAACAAACAAATGACCAAACAAAAAAACCTCCTCTCCACTGCTATAATGGTGATTTGGAAATACTGAGATGACAACAATGGCAGTCACAATAATTTTCAGCAACTGTCAGGATACATTTCCTTATACCAAACAATGTTGAGAACAGAAAAATATGCTCTGAATCCTTCTTTCTTGGGTTGTGTTTTTTGGCTTGATCTGAACATCTGAATTAACTCTCTTATTAGCTTTTCTAGTTTCTCTGTTACAGAAGGGAGAATTTAAAATAATGATTAGTATCACCTCTCTACATTTGTCATGCAATGGAGCAAAAAAAAAGATATTTTATGTCCTAAGGATAATCAATATGGGCAACATGTCAGACAGCTGAAAGCCCTCTATGGCACAGTCATATAACAAGTGAGAAGAAAATAAATTAGGATGCAAACTCATATTTCATTAGCTGTCACACAGCAATTCTATGACTGCATGCCATGGCAAACTCAAGGTGTACCACCCTATCCATCAAAGGGAGGGGAGTAAGCCATCTGATACTGGCTCTATTATAAAAGCATTCAAGAATTTTACTGCAAGATAAGGAAATTCACACTCCTGACTTCTTCTGAGGCAACTTGTATTTATGCCTCTCATGATCACTCATATGATTCTAAAAGCACCATTAGTTCATAGAAAGTTATGAATTATAGGTTACCAATAGATTTATTTAAATTCTAAATTTTCACTGATATACTGTGATTAACAGCACCCCTGGAAATTAATAAAAAATAATTCATAGGTATCTCCTGACAGGGCTAAATGCACTTGAATGAAAGGTTTTCAAAGTATAATTCTGCCACATTAAACAGAAAGTATGCATGTGATAAAGATGTCCCATTAGGTACTGTCTGCAAATGGAGTGGAAGAGGCTTCTATGAAGAAGTATGGATATATTACAAGAACAATTTAATAATATGAATCACCAAAAGCTAACTTAGTCAAAGGTTTGGCAAGAAAAATAAAGACACAAGGGACTAAAATAGAATCTTTCCAAATTGCCATGGATACATTTGCTTGATATCTACTTCAAGAAAAAAAATATGAAAGAAAATCTGGAAACACTCTGACATAGAGTTTGAAGAGTTTAATGCTCCCTGAAGAGCTTGGGATAGATCATCACATCACTGGTGAAAAGACTGGGCTTTCACAAGGGAATCTCCCTACAGCAGGGATAGCAAGTATCTTTCCTGATAGGCATGGAAAATATAAACTGTGACCACAGCCGCTGCTGACTTTTCTGGTAGGAAGGATGCTAAGATTTCTCAATCAACTGTTGGAAATGTAAAAGTCTGAGAACAAACTCATGTTCCAATAGGAACATTATAAATATTTTGACGGAGTTTGGATTTTATGATTATTTAGACACTGCTGTAATAAATGATTCCAGGGCAAGAAAATTCCTGGATGTCCTCAAGCCACAGATGGTAATTCTTATTATATGTGCGAACATCCCAAACCTAATTTCAGAATTTTTCCTTTCCTCTTTCCATAAATACAGAATGAAATCTGGAGGAGAAATGTTCCTTTGATAACAATCAAAGAACAATCACCTATTGAACTTCATTAATATGAGAACTAAACAAAAGTAGATTTAAAATCATTAGATATTTCTAATAAAATTGTTTCAAAGAAAGTTTAGCATAAACTTCTATGAATATAAATATGAGAAAACTCAATTACATTCAATTCATTTGCATCTATTTAAACCAGCATTTGAGTTTTGTTCCAAAGTCTACATGCACAGCACATAAAAGGCCTATAGCCTATACTACTGCTACTACTACTGCTAAACACTGTCTTCATTACTGTTTTTGATTTTCATAATACATAGTACGTTATAAAATGATGAGACATTTACTAGGATTATTGTCTTGCCAGTTTGCTGCAGGAATGAATTTGGTTCCATTAGATGCTTATACTCTAGTGATTAGTCTTTAACTGATATCATAATGCTATGTTTTGTCTCAATTCAGATTTGGGTCCTCTGGCCTTAATTATAGTACATTTTTTTTCTGTTTAATCTTTTCTGTATTTTTCTCCAAGTAAGGCTCACTCTATATTAGTTATTAGACTCCCAGGAGTCCGTGATTACATTACCTCTATCATAGACTTCTTATATAACCATGAAAAAAATAAATCGGACAAAATATTTAAAAGTACTTATGTGCCATAAGATGCAGACAGGCATGTAGTGAAATTGTTTTAAAAAGTCTAGACTCCTCATTGCTACAGATTTCCACAGAACCTCTGGAAAATCCCAGCAGGTGCTCATGTGCATCTCAAATGCTATTTCACAATTGTTAGATGTCTGTGCATTTTCATTTGTGAAAAAAGATGAAAAAATATTTTCAAGGCTATGGCAAATATCTTAACTATAGCAGCCTGTCTAGATGTTGTAGCACTGGAGACCATTCTGCATTTTGAGTGACCCATCCTTCTTTTATTTTTCATATGGCTGGGCTGATCAGTCAAGCTCCATGTGAATGTCTTGAACACCCTTGGAGTTCCCAAATGGCACAATCTACACGTGGATGACTGATCAGCCTTAGTCCTCTGCAGTAGGTGTTTACATTACACTGGAAGGTTGAATACCTATTGTATCTGCAGAAAGCTACATGTAGCTATCTATATTTATCTGTCTTATTCTAAACATGAAACTCATCAATAGAGTTGTTACTGTACAATGAGTAATACAGCAGACTGTTAAAGATTATTTTCCCTTTTCNTTGTAAGCAAATTATTTTGCATCTGTATGGAACATGAGGGTTCATCTGGGTTTCCTGTCACTCAAGGAAACACTGCATTAATCTGCTTGGATGATTGCAGGAAAAAGGAAACAGAAAGTAGGTGGAGAATTGGGAGTTGTAAGGGATTTTATAGTAACCACAGTAAAGACACTTGGAACAACAGGCACCTTTCATGTTCAAACACAACTGCTCATACCATACCTGGAAATCAGATGCATTATTCTGTGGACTGACACTGAAAGAAGAACCTTTGAATGAAGTTGAGTTTATAGCAGACACTCCAAGTGCGAGGTTTCGTGTTGAAATACTCATGGATGGTCCAGTGAACTGGATTTTTAAAGCCAAGGCATCAATAGTTTTTAAAGCTCTAAAACCAGAAATAAAATTATTTTAAAAATTGAATTAAAAAAAAAAAAAACAGTGGTGATATATGCTTTCTATGTATGCTCCCCACCTTGGCAATCCTCTATGTTTCTGTCACCCACCTTTATATTCACAAGAAGGCTGTCAGGCAGTAAATTTATGTCTCTCTGTTGAACACAAAAGGTTTTTATTGACAGAAACTATCCGACTACATATCACTGGTCCCAAAATAATCTTCCAAAAATACTTAAATCTGTGCTGTGTCATTCATCAGCAGAGTTCTTTTCCATCAAAATACTTTGTCATGCACGTTAACTTTAGTACAAGAAGAAATATCTGTTTATCTCATTTGGATTTTTTTTTTTTCATGGAAATCAGAAAAGTTTGCTTTCTTTTACTGCAATTATTTATCTATATATGGAAAGATAAATCCATTTCTTAAAGGTTGCTCTTGAAAGCTTTTCTCAAATGCAGAAATACTTACTCTGAAGATGATGCTGCCAAAACACTGTCTGAACTGTTTAGAATGTTGGAAAAAATTGTCACCACGGTAGAACCCAGAGATTCATCAATTTCTTCATCATTCACAATTTTTTTGAGCTTCTGGACAACATCATTTACTTTGTCTGAGGTTAGCTGTTGTCCTTCACCAGTGAGATTCAGAAGCTGATTGGCAATATCAGCTGCATTTTCTGTAAGTGTACACATAAAATAAATCAAAAAGAGAAAAAAGGGGAAGTGAGGAATAAAAAGTATATTTTCTCTCTCTTTTTTTTTTTTTTTTCTCCTTATGCTATCCTCTGCTTTTGACCAGGAAAAACAACTTCTGTTCCCCTCTTGAAGTGAAAGAAATGTGTCCCAAAGTCACTGTTACTGACAAAATATTCACTCTTTTAAGGTTAGGGGAGAAAGTCTGACACCATTGTGAATGTTACCAGTTCATTCATGTGACTGTATTCTTACTCAGAGGGCAGGCAAGTACAACAAACAAGCAAATTTCATGAGAAGAACCTTCCTGATCAGGAACGTTTGATATTGTGTCCAGTGGCAAAGCATTAGTGTAAACTGCATGTTAAACAATGTTTGGTGCCACCTGGGTAGAAAACTAATGTAAATAGTAGCATTTTACAACATCAAAATATTTAAGATTTACAGGACAATCACAAATAAGATTTGGAAAGAAGATCAACCTTTAGTCTGTATCAGTGTTGTTGTTCTTTTTTTTTTTTTAATGTTTTGTTTTATAATGTGGCTTTTGCTACATTTACTGTAGAATATTCATTCTACAACAAAAAACGTTTTCATATAGCCTGACTGTAAGTAGTCATCACAATCAACTAAGGTAGACAGGCTCCCTGCAAACCCTCTGTCAATGGAGAAAGAAAAAGAGGCTTCTCCAAGAAAGCAATGCAGAACAGCAGATTATTTTAGCTTTGAATTACCTTTGAGAGTATCTTTCTCTCATCTAACTCTGTCACTAAAATAAGGGGTCATAAATAGTTTTCTGTTTATTTTATTATTCTTTTAATGCCAGAATGACATCAAGGGGTACTTTTTTCAAATCAAGAATAAATCTGAAAATGTCTGATCATAAGTTCAGTGAGAAGAGTGGAAGTCTTTCCACTGGCATCTATGGGCATTGGAAATTTATAAAAAAAAATTCTGAACCTGAATATCAAACTGGGGCAAGCTGACACCTGCCTCCATTCTTGCTTAAATTACCCGAAGAGTTTGATTTATTTCATTAATTGATATCCAGAGCTTTTCATGGGTGAGCTGGATTCAATTTGGTGTGCACTTCCCCAGAGTTGAAACACTTACTTTGCACTGATTTTTTAGAAAGATTTAGCATAAATGAGGAAGATATTCCTTAGTGTAACTTCCTTCCCTATACTAGGTAGAAAACAAAGTATACAAAACTATTATTTTAGCCAAAGATCAATATCTATACACTTACCTGTGCAATTTCTAAGATCTGGTTGGCCCCAGTATGATGTATAGTTCTGCAGACCCAAATAGCTAAGGAGGAAAAATGACAAAATGCAGATGAAATACAATAGCAACATTATGTAAATGTTTCATAATTGTTTTGTAGGTGTCACAGTGGTACTATATTCTCTATTTACAAATTTCCTGGCAACACAGCCCCAACTGAAATGAAATGTGTATGCTAGACGGTGGAAATATGTGAGGTGACAGTGCTGAGAGAAACCCCAGTTATTTTGGACAAATTCTGAGTTGTTTCCTATACTGACTTGATAAAGTAACTGCAACAGCAGAAATTCTGGTCTTGTATTTCAGAAAAGACCCAAGTGTTGACACAAACTATTATGCCCCTATTATGTCTTAATATATACGGCCTGTTTCTATAATTTTCCTTTGATAGAAATGGCTTTGATCAGGACAATAGCAAGTGGTAATGGCTCTCAGAAGAACATGAGCAGGAGCTATGTGTAGATAGAAACTTATGCCACTTGTGAAAACCAGAGAAGGTCACCACCAGATCTAGGTCCAAGGTGAGTGGCAGATATAAAGAGACAGTATGTTTTTTCAAAATGCTTTTTTATAAAACTTTACTATAGCAAAATACCCAGATATCGCTCCAAAATAACCACACTTTTTCCTAGGTTTTCTTTCAGGACAATCATGCTACCATACTATGGCAAAGGCAGGATGGAGGAAGGAAAAAAGTTATCCTTTCACTCAGCACGTGATAGAATACAGTTATTCCTCAGTTGACTGCCCTTATTGTAACAGCACACTAGCACTTTGGGAAGCACAGGGCTATAAGACACCACAGGGACAGCTTGCTTTTTTCTCAGAAAAAACACACCACACCTGTGCTTCATATTGGCAAAAGCTAGTGGAAGCAGAGGCATGGAAAGCATAGCACAATGCAGAACACTGTAGCTTTTTTTACAAAAAAGCTGCACACAGACAACCAATGGTATTGTTTATACCACAAATGAACAATAAAGATAAGCAACACTGGGGCAGCAAAGGCCAGAAGCCTTAATTTTTAATGATTCTGAGGCTCTGACATAAAAACAATTTGACCCCTGCACTAACTTTACAACAAATGTTGGTCGATCAGAATCTAACAGTTCTTGTGCAAGATTAAGAGGCTGAGGAAGTGAGTTAGTTAAATATAATGCTGGTTGCTTTCCTGTTTGGCATAGAACCTCAAAGCTGATTCATATCCATGTTGCTATATTGTTTGCAAAAAGTAAAAGATCTGGTCTTCTCAGAACATGTTCCAGATGCAATGTGGGTGGATGAAACTACTGTATTGCACTTAATGGTGATCATCCTAATACTGAAGAGATTAATTAATATTGCGTCATTGCCATGTTCAAGGCACTCAGAGGGGATCAAAGATATATTGTTTTAGTAATATATCAAAGGAAGTAGTAATATTCCAATTTTACAAATGGGAAATAGAGATACAGTGCTTGAATCATTTGTAGATGTTCACAAAGAAAGCTTACATTAGGAGAAAATTATCCTAAAACTTAAAAACACAAGTCCAAATCTTTAAGAATTAGACTATCCCCACCTTCAGTTATGACTAACTACTAATAGAATTCTTGTGTCACAGGATTTCTTTTACTTTCCTTTAACTGGATGAGAAGTTCTGGATTAAACTAAATACTCATCTCATCTTCATAGAGTTTTGTTGAAAATTTCTTATCCAAGTCAGATAGCAGTGGAGTGGTAGCAGATGTTTAACTTTGATTTTGGCAACATAAACATTATGACTTGAAGAAAGCAGATTTGTTCTGTAAGAAGTTGCTAATTTTATAGTCACTTTGATCATGGATTAATTGTGAGCCTCAATATACCCTACAGAAGTGGTAGATGAGCTTTTTTTTCCTACTAATGAAGTACATATCCTTACTGAACACAAATGATCTCTCATGGCATAGAAATCCTCCTCCTGAAATATGATACGAATGGAATCCATTCCAGAGGATGCAGTTTAACTGCATAACCAGAAAGCTACAGCTGAAGCTGACCACCCACCAGGTTCTTGATGCAATCTGAACTGAGCTCCCGTGGCAAAATGTGAAGTTGGTCACAGTTGGTCTGGTATCTGGCCAAAAATAGTTTGGAGGGTTTTCTTCAGCTAAACATTTTTCTGTAAAAATAAAAATATATCACTGTTAATTACAAATTTCCTCATATGACCATCTTCCATTTCTTGTCCTCAGCTCATCAGCCATTCTGAAGCACACAGATGTCTTCAAATGAAACATTTGGATGTTATCTGTAGAGTAGTGGTAAGGGAGGAGTGCACAACTGGGGACAAAATATACTGCTGCTGCTGGAGGAAAATAATTGAATGTGCACACTGCATCCACTTTCATTCCACCAGCCTCACCCTCCTCCCTCCCAAAGGAAGGGCAATCTCGGACTGGAAGATGAATGGGAAAAGCTGGGGGATATACAAGAGCTGTAAGGAAATTGATTCAGGACAGCAGTTGGCAGGAGCACAAACAAACAGGGTTGAGGAGTGGGCGTGAGGGGCCTTGGAAGTCCAAAATGTCTCATTATAGCTCTGGCTGTATATCATACTTCTTTATCGTCAAGCTACCAAAGCAGCCGGCAGGAACTGTCCCAGCCTCTTTGAACCAGATGGCAAAACAATGACTGAAGCCATCTGGACAACTATATTTGTTTTAAAAGAGAAATCTTGAGGATGGTTCTCTGAGATGAGTGGAACAATGAGGCTTAAAGGGACAATCCAAAATCTGAAATAGCCATACCATTTGGAAAAGTATTATTTTGACACAGAATATGCTTATTTTTGGACAAGCAAACAGAATCTGTTGTGTAACAAAGCTGAAAACTACTTACCCACTGGATCAACATCCACAGTATGAAGCCTATATCCCTCTGCTATGGAATTATTATTATTTATGAGCTTCTGTCGGATCTCTTGTTCTTCTAAATTGATGTTATTGGTAGAATTATAAACCAGAAGAGCCAAAACCCCAAAACTGCAAGGAAAATAATCCAAATCTTTGAGTCAGAACAGCAGAGCCCAAAGATGGGAAATAAAAATATCTGACAAACTCTAGTTTTCTCAGTGTGTAACAGTGTCACCAAGACGATGTTGTTCATTATCTGTAAATCATTATTTTTGTGCGTACAGGGCCACAACAAGAATTTATGGTTGGGAAATTTCATCCTGTAGTTACCACTAAAGAAGCAGCTCATCAAAAGAGCTAAGAAATATTTTCAGAAGATTTAGATTCCTGTAAAGTATATTAAAAGATGAAATCAAAAAATATTCTCCATTGTGAGTGTCCAATGCCCAATTCTAAATGGGTCTTAATTAAATTCAAAAAGTCAAGTTGCTCAGGAACTTAAAAGCTGCTTCCTCCCACTTTACAAAACTTGTCAGGATGGGACAAGTCATCCTCTGGAGGCCCTATCTCTCCACTGACTACAGAAGAAGACTGGAAGACTAACAAAGAACAGATGCCTAACATTTAGATGCCCAAATTTTGATGGAGTGAAAAACACCCTAACACACTTCTGAAACTTTTAGCCCTAATTAGGAAAGTCTAGTTGCTCAGATGAGTAATTCAAGCTTGAGCAGTAATAGCTGTTTTGTACTGTAGCCCACTGCTACTTTCTTGGGCATAAGAAGTAGTTCAGAGTGCCCAAGTCTCTTTCCTGTGAGAGAAATAAAACAGTCCCCACCCTTGTCCAAAAACATAGCTTTTCTGGAAGGGAAATAATGAACAAGAAAAGCAGTTCTAGCAGGACACAGGAAAGAAGCTGAGTGGAAGGCTGAAAAGTTTCCTCTGGGGACACAGAAAACACATGTTGGAGAACAGAATATGTCGGTACCCAAGAGCATTGCTTGGCTCTGGCTACTAGGAGGTGACGCCACTGAAGCATGGAACATTGGATCTCCATGGGAGCAAAAATGTGGAAAAAAGGAAAAAGCAAGCCGTCTTTGGGCTGTCTTCATCTTAGCTTTGCCCTTGGATACCCAGCAGCCTGAATGAAGACAGACCTTCCTGGTGTGTGAGCAGTTCCTGGCAGCCTGGGAAGTGGCCGCACTGCCAGCACACATACATACAGAGAGCAGGGCACACACCGAACAAAGACGCTTTCACTGGGGGCTCCCCAGTGCAAGGAAGCAGCAGTGAGCTGCTTTCAAGGTGGCCTGCCTGAAGAAGAGTAGGAGACAAAATCTGCTGGGGTGCTGTATGGGAGTGGGCTGGTAGGGATTTCAGGAACCCCTTCCCAGACAGACTGGTGCTTCATTTCTGAAAATCTTCCAGAGAGCCACCCCCACAACAACAGCCCGGAGTTGCACTTTCTGGAGGTGCCTACAGTATAAAACTACAGCTTACTGTACAGATGTTGCTGTTAGGTGATGGATTTAACTCTCTTTCTGTCAGATACTGCATTGAAAATTGTGTACCTCCAATCAATAATTCTGGAGCATTAAAAGAACTGGCATTAGAAAACAACCTCTCAGTCTAGGGTAAAAAAACAAACAAACAACAACAACAACAACAACAACAACAAAAAAAAAACAAGCTTCACAAAGCCTTCATAAATCATGAATGTGAACTAAATACTCCACACATTTCACTGTTGCAGATGTGACCCATAAGTAAAGAAATGTACATGTCATTGCTTGGTTGTTTTGTTTCCCTTTGAGCATCAGTACCCTTTTCTTCTTTCTTGTCGTATCCACTGTTTTACTTTTAACATGTTGCTGAAGGAGAACATAAAAATGTGACTACAAGTTACCTGCTTTCTTGGCTTGGGTTTTCCCAAGGGATGTATTTTAGCAGGGAAATTACAGTTATCCCTGGCCAGGTTGCTCCCGCCCTTCTCCCAGATACACAAAGATTCTCCTAACATTCCTTTGGTCTTGGTGGAGTGGTTAACACACAGCAACAGCCTCAGCAGGGTGGATGTGCATTAGCAGGCTTTTGCTGTATACCTCAGATATATTATGAGGCTCCAGTTTATTACAGCATTTATTTTTAGCAGAAGCATGGAAATTGCCTATGGGATTGCCAGTACCTCCAGTACTTCAGGCCCAGAGTCTCCTGGCACTTAATCATCTTTCCTAAAAGATTCTGGCTTCACTCATGTATTCCCTTTACTTCAGAAGAGGAAAACTTAATATACTGATGCCACTCCCTACCTCAGCACTTTGGCTGTGAAGCAGAAGTCATAACAGAACAATCACAGCTACTACAATGCTGCTTATTGCAGTACTCCCAGCAAACCAAAATGATATTTAGTACCTGTAATTGCGCAGAGGGATAATAGCAACAAAACAGAAGGGGTAATAATAGATGAGGTAGAACTGGTTAGAGTTATCCTGAACAATTATAGGGATAACGATAGATGAGGCAGGGATGGCTACTGTTATCTTGAACAATTACAGGGAAAAGCATCGATTATGAAGCACTGATAAACATAATCTGTTAAACCATTTTGTTATTTGTTTTCTGAGAAACTTGTAGAGCACAACTCAAGTACACTGTGTAATAAGAACCTGTTCCATATTATGATGAAAACAATTTCTATAAACTTTTCAGAATGACTCATACTAGCTTCCCAAAGTAAATAAATACCTTTTAACTTGACAGCTGACGCAATATGAAGCTGAGCGCTTCCTTCCACTTTTGTCACACTCACATCCCAGAAAGAAAACATTTTAATGGTGAAGAACAAAATCCTTGATTTGTGAAACAACAGGCCCACGCTTAAATAAATGGCAATACAGGCAATAGTGACATGATGTGCTGCAGCCATGGGATTTTACATAGGCAGCCTTACATCCTTTATTGTGTGCCATATGAAAGTAGATGGATTCTCTCAGCAGCAATCAATTACAAATTACATCACCCACACAAACTTGTACTGCCAGTATTACTGCTGTCAATACAACAAAAATGGACTGTGGTGTGGGTAAAAAAAATGGGGTACGCATGTATGCCTCTCTTTTCTTTGAGTGAAATGGTGACAGCTGGGGTGAGCAGGAAAGCCAGGAAGACCAGAGGCTGTCTCGTGTTGCCCTGGCCGGCTGAGCTATGCCGGCTCGGCGAGAGGAGGCTGCCACAGGGGCACGGGGGACGGTGGGGATGCCTGCGCTGCCGTGGTGCCTGTCACAAAGGCAGCTTTCTTCTCAGGCAGCGTGACTCAGAGCTATTCCAGGACAGTGTGCCTACACACGGGCTGTGCTCTGGCTGCCATGCGGTGCGAGGAGTCTGGAGCAAGGATTAGCAAGGAACCATGCGAGCTGTGCAGCACAGACTGTCGTACCTGCAGGTACCTGGCTGAGAATTAGCAGTACACGTTTATCCTCTCATTTTAGTTGTGCTAGATGGGCTAAATGAATTGTGGTTGTCAAACTGGTCAACCAAATCACTACTAACTTGTTTTGCTGTTAATGTTACTTGATTTAAAGTACAAAAAGAATATTTTTTAAAGCACCGAAGTGCTCAATGAATCTAAATTACCACTGAAAGTGGAAATATTCCTAATGACCCAGGCATGTTTAAAAAACAAATAAAATGTCAGCATTAAATTCTTTACAAATCTTGCTGTTATTTTGGCTTTGAAGATAAGCAGTGATGGCTGAATATAATTCAAGACTGGCAGGACAGGTAGGCCCACACAGTTGGTCATTTGTAAACACTGCTGACTTCTGCACATTAACTGGACAGCCAGAAAAAGAGCTGACTCTTGTATAAGTTACTTAGTGAGGATGTAAAACAAACAGCAGAGATGTTAGAAAATATGCAGAATGAGACAGAAAGAAATATGAAAAGTCTGCTAATGCAACCCATAATGGAATCTGTAAAAGCATTCCTCTCAGGAATACTGGGCTCAGTTCTGGCTCCGAAAATCTACAGCACAAGTATAGGGAAGTTAAAAGCATTCTGCAAAAGCATCTGTGCTGTGGATAAATTTTTACTTGAGATGATAACATTAAAAAGCTCAGTACAAACAGTAAAATAAAAGTCTGGGCATAAGAGACACATTCAAAGCAGCACCGAGGATGAAGATGTTTGTTTCTTTCTCAGAAGAAGCTGATGTTACAGCAAAGATACAAAATCTGAGTCCTCAGGACACAGAACTAAAAATTGCTGCTATTTTGGGGACTATTAAGAATAAAGGTAACCTAAGCTTTACTTTTAACTAACAGCCATTGTAGCACAACAACGCTGCAAGCAGCGTGATCACAGGAGTCTCTGCTCCTGTCCCCGTGACTCTGGGCCATGTTCCTCCTTGCAGAACTGGTGCAGGAATACAAACAACTACAGCTTTTCAACAGAAAGCATTTAAAATATGTGAAGATTTGTTATGAAGACTGTTCTTTATTAGGGAACGTAGCAGAAAGGCAGAGGGGACTGGAATCCCTCATGGTTCAACAGCTGGTCTTGGCAGCACTAAGTTTTTGGTTATGCTTGAACTAAGTTCCACAACAACAAAGGAAGCCCCCATTCCCCCTAAAGATGCAACCCATTACTTTCATTAAAATGGCATCTGACAATGTCAGGCCTATATCAAACCCAGCTAAAGTCAATGGAAAGACAATGGAAGTCAGTGGAATCTGGGTCAAGACAAGGCAGCTTCAGCTGGAGACTAAGGAGGAATCATTCTTCAGTCACCCAGGTGGAATTCCTGAATTCCTCTATCTATGACAAAGGCTTTCTTTACAGGTCACTGACACAAGATGCCAGCAGGGAACTGTGGAGAAGCCTGCATGTTCAGTTCGTAACACTGAAGTTAAAGTCAGGGGTAGTAGAGGTGGGCCAGTTCCAAGTTGTTCCTAAAACCTCACTGGTAGAAACCAGGAAGACTTTTAAAAATGGGAATAGGCATCACAAATGAGTTCATTTATAATAACAAGAGGATTATTATTTCATAATGAATACTTTGAAGTAATTACAAAGAATGCAAAACCCTAATACTTTGTCCATTGAACTTTACTCAATAAAGATACTTTGGACTATAACAGCAAAATTATGCTGCTCTGATATTGCTAACTCTTGTCTAAAACTATTACACTGCCTAATTCGCTTAAGCTTTATCCAAGTGCGTTGAACTTTCCATTAAGCAACATGGCAGCTGAGAACACAGCATGCAGGAGCCTGAATCTGCCTTACTGACACTGGTGGCAAAACTCCCACAGACTTCAAAAAAGGAGGACTAGGCACGGGCACTTCAGATTTCCTGTTTTCCTCTTTATTTTCATTTATAAGAGAAGAGATTTCTTTTTAAGTTTAGTGGTCTTTAAACAGGTTGCTAATACTGTGGTTTTTAATTTGGATGAGTTGTTTAACTGTAGGAACATTAGTGTTGTTTCCCATTGAGGAAACAACTAAACACAGGAAATAAGCCAAAATTATGCCACTTGGGTAGTGGAAGTGGAAATCTTATTTGTATATTTGTATATTAAGTGAAAAGGTTATAAATGAACTGGGGCCTGAGTTCTCAAAACTGCTTGCAAAATAAACGAAGAAAGGAGAAGCAGGGCAGCTGAGCTGCTTAACAAAGACCAAATCTCCTACTGAGGCAGCCCAATTATTAGTCATCTGACAACACCCAGGATCAGTAGGACCCTTCTGAGAAAAGCACCAGCAGTCACAGAAAGGTAGGACAGACAGCACTGCAGTGTCATAAGAGGCAAAGAATTAATGAAATAAATAAACACATTTATAATTTATCTACATAAAAATGTGCTGATAATAATGTGCACTTTTGGACTTGGCACTCTGTCTCTCATCACCATGTATGTTAATGCATACTAAGGACACTGTACTTTGGATTTCTGCAGCTCACAGAACTCAGCAATGAAAGAATATGAATGAAAGGAATTCTTCCTCTTTCACTTGCAAGAAGACTAGGTGGGGTGACTGTGGTGATTTTACTCTGCTGGGCAGCTGAACTCCACCACAACCACTCTCTCACTCCCCCTCCTCAAAGGAAGAGGGGGAGAAGAAAAAAAAACTCACTGGTTGAGATAAGCATAGTTTAATTAGAGAAGAGAAAGAAAAAACAACAACAACGAATATATATATATATATATATATATATATACAAGCAAAGCCTGTGCGCAAGCACAGAGGAAAAGAGAAAACAAGTTATTCTCCCACCAACAAGTGATGCCCGGCCACGTCCTGGGACGCAGAGCCTCAGTACCCGCAGTGGTTGTTCAGAAGGACAGACGTCTTCGCAACGAGAGTCCCCCCCTTCTCCTTCCCTTTCCCAGCTTTTATTACTGAGTGTGACATCATATGGTAAAGAATATCCCTTTGGTTGCTTTAGGTCAGCTGCCCTGGTGATGTCCCCTCCCCACTTCTTGCCCACCCCCACCTACTGGCTTCGGGGGGGTCTGGAGAGAGTCCTGGTGCTGTGCCAGCACTGCTCGGCAGTAGCCAAAACATTGGTGTGATACCAGCGCTGTTCTAGCTACAAGGGCTGCTGCAGGGAGAGTTAACTCTATCCCGGCCAGACCCAGTACAGTGACCAATAACAGAAGTTCCTTGATAAGATGGCAGTGCAGCAAATAAGGGTTGAAGCAAAGCAAAATGGACAGAAAAGTTTGGGAAAGTTTTTTTGTTGTTGTTTTCTTAAACTGTTGTATTGAATACTAATCCAAAAGGTAAGGCAAAAAGATGATATCTGAATGATGAGAATTTGAATTAATGTAAACAGAGGGAAAACTTCTCCAAGAGCAACTTAAAGAATTGTGCTACTGCCCTAGAAGGACGAAGACTATGATCTTGTGCAAAATTTGGAAAAGATGAGAGAGAAGGTTTAGTGAGTTAATCTAATATGATCACTGCTGTAAAAGAATAAAAAATGTTAAGGCTATGATACTTATGGGTTATGTTTGAATTTGGACTGTGGAGTGAAATTCTGTTCAGATGAACACGATGAAAAACAGATTAAGAAGTACTTCAAAAGAAAGGGAAACAGTGTAGTGTCTAAAACTGTGAGAGATTTATTCTTGACAGAGAAGAAAAAGATGATTGATTCAGAGATGAATGATAAATCTTCATAACAGAGATAAGAAAAACATTGGACAACTATTCATAGAAATAATTTATAGGAATACTTAAAAAATGTTGGAAACCACACTGTAAGCATTACATACAAGAACTCAGCCATAGCATTTCAGTGGATCATCTGACTAGTAAGAAAGAAACATTACTTCCATTGGGGATTAAAAACTTCCAACGTGCAATCTGCTAACTTTTTATTCCCCAAAATTTTACTCCGGTGTGTTTTAGGATTTCCTTAGAATCTTACCCAGGACAAACCCAAGAAAGTGGAAAAATGTAGCAAAGCATCATGAAAGCAATGATCTGGAGGAAGTAGAAAAAAGAGTTCACTTGAACCGGTTGCTAGTTTGGGCAGAATCTTAACTTCTTTTTTTTTTCTTCTTCTTTTTTCTTTTTTTCTTTCCAATAAAAAATGTACAGCATAATGATCATGATTATTTGTAGAACAGTAACATGTTGTGTGGCATGATTAGCATTTATACTAAATTATTCAGAATGATGACAAAACGCCATCTGGCCTTGACACAAAGAGCAGTAGAGCCCATGAGAAGACTAGTATTTGAGTTCCTCATTAGTCCAGGCCTTCCTTGAAAAACGTTATGACATTAAGAACACATAACTCCATTGCCTCTGAAACTACATCTGGTGAACAAAGTAGGTAGGAATGGGGTTACCGTTATGTTATCACGTAACAGTGATATATTATTAGAAGTAATTTAGTGTTATAACCACTGAATGGCAACCATGAAAATGCCTTATTACAGAAAATGCAGTAAACTCCAGGGCTCTGGTTTGTGGCCGTAGAGCCATACATTGTCATAAATACTGATATACATACAGACATACAAGAGACATACATGGTCAGGCGGGGAACTGACACACTTTGTGTGTTTTAATGTGCTACATTTCTCTTTTTTCACCACCCTTTTTAATACATCAGGAAGAAGAAAGAAAATCCAGAGGACGGAGCGATGGGAGTGTGACATGAGACGAAATCACATGTGGAGTCTGGGGAGATCAAGTGCTTACAAGCTGATCTACTATAAAAGACTCAGCAGTAAGAATGGGAAAAGCTTTACATTGCCCAGCAGCTTTGGATTGTTAGTAAGACCTGAGGCACGGTCTGAACTTCAGAAGTTTTTCTGGCATAACTGTATCATTTGGAAGTGTGAAAAAAATCACAGCCACACTACACCCTACTGTAAATGTAGCTCAAGCAGCAAAATAGCCCTTTCAGAGTCCAGGTTTACACTATACCAGCTAAATGTTTTTTTGCCAATAAAAGCTGTCTTTCTGCTGTAGGTATGTGGGAAGGAGATAGTACCATTCACAAATCCTTTAATGTCTATGTAAACTCTGTAGAAAACTGGAAGCATTGGTAACTACTTCCTGATGGTAAACTTGGAATACTGGTTTATCTCCGAACTTAAAAAGCTCAACTGGCAGATCTCAAGAGTTAGCAGTTGAAGTCTTTGGCTGCAGGACTTTTGCCTACACTGCAAACAGATATGTCCTATACCCACTTGTTCCCCCTCCCTCACCAGACTAATTATGTTTTGGTTTCCTCTCTTTAATTTGGTGCAAAGAGTCACTCCCTGCCCATCTGTCCCTCAGAAGTCTGCTGCTTTCAAAGAAGTCCCCCGAGGCCCGATTTTCAGGGGGTGTGACCCATCTAACTTTCTCTGGCTGCCTTTGAGGCTGTCCCAGTGCAAGCGCCTCCAAGACCAGCAGAAGTCAGGAAATGAGAGCATATGGTAAATAGTTTAACTCACACTAGTTTGGCTTTCAATTCTAGCATGATTTTTCAGTGTTTTGCATCTAGTAAGATGTCTGTTAACTCAAAAGGGTCTGGTTCAAGAGAGTAAATGCAGTGCCAGTGGACAGATACCAGTGTACCAGAGCCTGCTGCTGAAGATAGCTGGGTGTGCCATAACACATATTCCGTTTTGTGGTAGCTGAAACCTGAGCTCTGAAAAATGACCTGTTAAGGTTCAAAGAAGCTCAGTAGGTTTAAACCAAAACAAACATAATAACTAGCTTGAGGTTTTTGAGCTCACCCAGAGCACTCAGCTCTCCAGCAGTCATATATTTACAGACTAGCAGCATATACCCGATAATAGGCAATAAAACCGTACCACTTGTAATACCAGCTGTTGACTCTATCAATAAAAATCCTTTAAAGATGTTACCTTTTAGTATTGATGCTTCTTTTTTCTCTTACTCCCTCTTTTATGGGGCCAGGTTGGATGCTATGAAGGACATAAACATTAATTAGGATGGGTTAATTCTCAAGAAGAAATATGGCATAAACATCTTCTGCCTTCATTTACCTGATATTGACCACATACACAGTGTAATTCCAGTTCTGGAAAGTATGGTTTAGCTGAAAAACAGGAAAACATTGATCACAGAAGTGGTATGATATTAATAGGGGCTCTTGGTTAGAACTTTACCCGTCTTCCCCTTGAGAACACGCTCCCATTACAGTGAGGTGATTGTTATATTGGATGTACAATTGCTACTGAAAGATTTATTAGTTTTTTTGTTTTTGTTTTTGTTTTTTTGTTTTTTTTTTAACCGAGAGAAGGAAGTCTCTATCAGGTCACGACACAGTGAATAGGTGAGTGCACAGGATATGGAACTGTTGCTTTTCTCTGTCTCCATCATCTTAAATTCTCAGAAAAATTTTGATTAGAAAAGATTTACTGACAGAAATACAGGGTGAATTTTCACCTAAAAGTCAACACAACATTAAGATGGTCTTTATTTCAGACTTTTGTACTATTTATTCAGAGTTGGCAATGGCTGCTCAGTTTTCCCCTCTGGAGAAACTTTAGCATGCTCTGCCAGGGCCAAGTGACACCTTTCAAGATACTTTGGCTCAGGCATCTACATACTTCACCTGGCTACTGCTGATAAGAGAACATCCTTAGCTGGTGTGCATGACTGCATTTCTGGTTTGTAGGGAACTATGGATGGTTTCTCTTCCTTAGCTTCTGAAAGCTGAAAGCCTCCAAGTTTATTACAGAAAAATAAAGAATAAGTGCCATATATTTATGACATCACTTTTTCATGTAAGTAGTTGGTAGAAAGACAACTTGCAGAATGTGTGTGTCATTATGTGAATTGTCAAAAAAGAACAGAGAATAACTCTGTTCAGATAGGAGAAATTTTCAGAGGTAGGAACTTCAACAGTCCTCTATCTGGAGGGCCCAGGAAAAAGCTTACACCTGCTAAAATGGGCTGAAAAACTATGGCTAGTAGAAACCCCAACAGCTGACCTATGGGAGAAGACTTCTAAAGCAGAGGGTATTGGGGTAAATTAGAAGAGTGTACTGCCTCATACAAATGAACACTGCCTGTCTATTGCTATCTCTATCACAATATAACTTCAAAACCACATTAGTATTTGGGGATAAAATTTTGCTTTTTGTAGTGACATAGGAACTTAGACGTCTACATCTTTCAGTGGACAACTTTGATCTCCATATACTTTCCAAAATCTCAGCTAATATCTACAGTTCTTAAGATGCTTGGCTGGTATAGTGAAGATATTTCAAAACTCTATCCATAAAATGCCCAAACTAGACCCAAATTAATTACTGCACAAAGTAAGAAAGAAAACTTAACTTACCCATGCTGCAACCACATCATGTACTTTCGATTCTGAGTTGGAGTTGTCACTAAAGACAGTTATAGATATCCTGTAGAATAGCCCACCTGTCCATTAAAAACAGCATTATAATTTTAGAAAGTGAGCAAATTTGCATTTTTAGTAATGTGAAACTTTAGTTCCATGGTGAATCTAGAGATTGGGCTGAACCCCAGATGCAGGGACACCTCAAGTTCTTGTTGTTATTATAAGAATCTGGAGTGAACAAGCCCTGCAGACTTGGGCCCATTCTCACTAGTCCTATTAATTTCAACAAGAATTCCCTCCCTCTCCATATTTTCAGAGACACTTGAAATGTGACATGGAAATTCAGAAATAACATATTTAAATAGTATTCTGCATATGACTTTAATGTAAAAGCAAGATCATGAAAGTGTCATGAATTTTAAAATGATCACAATTACTGAAGTCTGTAACATGGATAAATCCTGTGCTCAGTCATATTGTTATAATCCAGAAACAAACACAGCAGATTCAACTTAAAACTTTGTGAGAGCGGATAAAGCTCATCAGTTAAAAGTCACAAGATCACTGAGAACAGAATTAGGAGGGAGAAGCACTAGCCAGTTCTTGTTTTCACAGCCCATTCACAGCTCTCAGGTCTGGTAATGGCCGGATAGTAGAAGAACCCCCGTTAGCTTTATAAAACTGGCAGCTGAACAAACCATCTTTCAATCTCAAGATGTGTAACACTTGGCGTGGAGAAATTTGTATTCTGTTAAATTGTTTTGAAATGGCACTAGGTAAATATAAATCCTCTTTAAGCTCATGAGCTGGTAGACAAGCTTTTTTGTCACAAGATTTCACATCTAATAAATATGAAATCTTCTCATAGTTATGCTCTATGTTAAACATTTTTACTTTTGCTAGGGTAAAATTTTTTCATTACGCTACCAAAAATTCTATCCACTCTTGATAGAGGAAATGTCCCAGGATGCATGTGGGGGTTTAAGAACTTCTGCATCAATTCAGTCCCATGTATGCACACTTGTGGCGTTATTTGGTTCAGAGCTGTTATCGAATGAAGTTGTGGATCTTGATCACAGACACATGTATTTACATAAAACATATGTAACTATTACAGAGACACTACATAGGACAGAACAGGACATGAAAACAATTATACAGAAGCGTCTTTCTGTCTCTTGACTGGAAAGAAAGTGTTCTTTCTAAGTCTAAATAAAAAAAAAAGACCTTTTATTCTAGTTTTATACATGTGGAGCAAATTCAATCATTTTACAAGAGCTCAAAATAAAATTATCTGAGGTATCTTGGTATTTTCTGATTTAATTGTGCATATTGGTTACTATCCTATTTATGAGCTGGCTTGGGTATTGTTCTTTCTCTTCATTATGGAAGCAATCATATTCTCACTGAGATAAGTATAAAAATTCTTTGTGATAAAGTAGTAAAGAATCAATTTCTTGCAGGAAGATGGTTTACCAGTTACCTTCTTTGGTAAGCTGTGATTAAATTTTAGATATGAGTAGTATGAACTTGCTTTTTGATTGATTGTCTTTTTTTTCCTCCCTTAAATCAGCAAACACACATATTTGGTGTGCAGTTTAATATGAAAATGCCTTTTTTGTTGTTGTTGTTATTATTACTGATATAGTTTCAAATAAAAAAAAGAGAAGAAAAAGTCAAGACTTTGGAAGTAGGGAGTTGGAGTTGGGACAAATTGAAAACACTTGGAATTAAGATGTGGATTTATATGTATATACCTCTGTATATACATATATTTAATTTTGTATGTATAATGTACCTCTTATATGTGCTGTATAGATACACATATATAGAAAATGTGCATTATATATATTCTCATAAATTCATATCTACCCATATATATAATAATTGTAGTCTCATTTATATAATTATATATATGGGAAAAGTCACCATAATATAGAAATATGCAAAATACTTTTAAAATCAAACTTAGTATCTACAAACAATAGTCAACAGCTTCAAGATCTCCACCAGATGGTGACCCAAAGCATGTTTTAATGAGGCAAAAAAAGAACAAGAACAAAGAACTGATCTACGTTTTTAAACACTCTCAGGAGACTGCAGTCACAGATAGTGAAAACTAAAAATGATTTTTCACTCCAAATTAAACAGTGGAAATCCCATCTCAAAATGTTGAATGAAAAAAAATATTTTTATGGGCAGAAAATTGGTTTAAAGTAGCCAAAGATAATTTGAAGAAAAAAAAAAAAAAGAGGAAAAAAGAAGCTGGAAAAACAATTCTCCCCACACCCAACTACAAAAATATAATGATCAATGAAATATCATGATTATTCTTTTAAATTCTGTGGGTCAAATTATCCAAGAGTTTCTTTTGTAAAGTATTTCCTTTTGGAAAATAAATGCTCAAAAATATATGAATACTGAATGTGAAAAACATTCATAAAATCTCAAGTAATGAAATGGCATAAAAATGCATAAAATACATAGCAACTCAATCTATTATTCTCACAGTCTCATGAGAGCTGTTTTAGAGGACACAAAAATTAGAAATTACATGTTAATTACATTTACTATCAATAAGATGTTACAAATTCCCTTCTACTGTAATTAAATTACTATTCTAAAATCTTTTCATATGCTAAACAGATCTATATCTAAAGAATGAAATTCAGCTATTTCTATGTTCAGTCTACCAACTGAATAACTCATAGATAAGATGATCTGTTTTTCTTTTTCTTTTTTTTTTTTTCTACATCTAACTTAATGGCTTAACATACTGTAGTTGACTTCAGGTTGACACAGGCAGCCCAGTTCAGTGAAGGAGTTTAAACAAGATAAAAAGACAGTGGGAGAGCTAGCAAGTTGATTCAGTGGTGAGTAAGGGGTGGTATTTTGTCTTGTCCCAGATGATAAATTGGCCAAGGAATGAACATTTGCCAAAACTGATGACTGATGGTACATTACAGGAGAAACTGGCATTTGGGAATGCATGTAAGAATGATGGATTACTGCTCCAGGTGTCATTAGAGTGTGCTTCAGGATGGTCTCTTTGTGCTGAATAATAGTTCCACTGTATGAAGAGGGCAAAAGTATTGTATCATTTATTATTGCAGTTCTCGATGATGCCAGAACAGAAGAGAAATTTGCAAAGTGTCCATAATCAGCATTTTCAAAATCCAAGACATGAGTACTAACAATATTTGGGGAAGACATTCCTCCTCTGTACTTGCTAAAGGATCCATATACCTCCCCTTTTGAATCCTGATCTGAAAGCCTTGGTTTGTTAGTTGATGTCATAACAACAGAGTTCCTTATTTCTTTATTATCACCAATGATTTCTTGTTCTACTGCCCATAGAGAGTATCTAATACTGTCCCCTTGATTTTCAATGGACTTTTGTCCTAAGACTGTTAGATGACTTCTTGGTGTTACTGTTGTTGGTAAGCTTAACTCTGCTACATCCCATCCAGGGATAAGGCTTGGAGAAATTGTATCAAGGTGGTTCGGAAGACTTTGTGGGACTGGAGGTGTGGAGTAGCCGTTAGGAGGTACACTGACTCTGAATTTTGAGTCTGAATGAAGAAGCTGCCTCAATTCCAAAGACAATGTCATTGTCAGGAAGTCAGAACTCACTGAATCATTGTTTTTTAAAAAAACACCTGCATCTATTTGAACTTCATTTCTTGCTTTATCTGTAGTATTTGATGCAGCATCATCCTCCAAAATGCTTTGAGACTGCAATGATCCATGTGTTCTTGTACTGTTTACCAAACTATTAACTGGTGTGTCGATCAAGTAAGCAGTTTGGCTATCCCTTGAACATGAAGGATGGGTTTCTGAATGCTTTGGAAGAACAGAAACAAGCTGCTGCGCATTGTTTGGGAAGGCCACGTTGGTTCTGTCACTTACTATGTCAGTTCTAACTTGCACGTGTAAACTATCAAAGACCATTAATTTTTCTGTAGAGTTTGCAAGTGCCTTGTCAAAGGGACTTATCTGTACAGAGTGTTGACTCAAAGGTGCTTTGAGGGAAGGGAAAAGAAAATCAAAATAAAAGTCATCATTGGAAGATATGGTTAGGTTTGCAAAGTTCATTTTTGACTGCAGCTGTGATATTGTCTTCTCATTACTTTCTGAATTTCTCTTTGAAAGGTCTGGAGCAAATAAACTAAAGATTTGTCTTTCCAAAGCTGATGCATGGCTAGAGAAGTTCATTTCTTCAGCTCCGTGATCTAATAATCTAACTGTAGAAGGTTGCTCAGAGATACTGTCAGGCTTAGCAGGTGAACTAATGGATGGCAATCTCTCTGTTGGGGAAGAAAGCAGTTTATTAAAGGAGAGCCACTGATTTTCTGATGGCTCCCCAGAAAACACTTGAGACACGTCTTTCAAGTGATAGGAAATAGTCCAGAAATTTGCTGTTAAAGAAGGGGAAATTACATATTTTGTCGGAAAATCCAAGTAACCTGGTTCCCGGGAGTTTCCAACTCTGTTAATATTCTCCGTCTCTAATATGGAAAAATCTGACTCTTCATTTTGATTATTATTATGAAATGCATCTAAATTGCTCTCCAGTACTCCATTTCTGAGAGTCTCACTCGGCTTCTTTTGAAAATATACTGAATGCTTTAAATAATGAGACCAGTAATCAGTATTAGACATAAATGTGCTGTCACTTTCCAAATACATGCCAGTCAATGATTGTTGATAAACAGGCAGTGTTGTTTCAACATACTTAATTGCTGAGTTTCTCCAGCTTGTTCCTACCAGAAGTGCTGACATTAGTCGTTCTTTACTGTATCCTGTGATTGAATTTGTCGGTGGGATGTCAGGAATAATTTTTGTATACATTTTTTTCATGTTGTGAAAAAATGTTGTTGGGTTTGCATGTGGAGCCTCCACAGAGGTTAAATTTGTAATGCCTCCAGAGTAATGTTCCTTAACATACATAGATTTTCTAAACTGAAATTCACTGTTTGCTGCTAACATGGAAACAGGTTTCCTATTAGTGTTGCCTTCTATTGTTTCTGGGTAAACATTCTGAGGTGCAAAATCTAGCAAATCTAGTCTACTTTTGTGGAATGATGGCTTCTTCTTCATAGGTGATATAGGTAAGCTAGAAAGAGAATGATATCTCTCTTCTTGAATGTCAGAGGTAATATGATGATGAAATACAGTCTCACTCCACCAATGGTCAGACTCCAAGACATTTAGATATATGAAATTGGATGTGTCACTGTTGGAGGACAAAATCCACAGGGTTTCTTTTCTATGTTCATAAGCAGTGCTTCTGCTAAGAGCAGAGTGGAATGCTGACTCAGAGTCAGCATAACCTAGCCCATCTGCCAGAGTCCGTGTTGCCTCTGCAGTAAGACTTCTGTTCTGAAGAAGAGGAACTGCTGCATTCACAGAAGGATCTGTAACAGCACTTGCTGCATCATAAATGCCATGAAATGAAATTCTAGAATCATTCAGAATATTTTCATTTGGTGACTGATTCATCACAGTATTATCTAGGTCGATTTTTTCTGTAAAAGCAGCCAAGGTACCATTGCTGGTCTCCTCAGAGGCAGCTGATGTCAACACAGTTGGAAGAAATAAGCTGTATATGCTTTTTCTCTCTGGGTTCTCATCTGGTGAGCTTTTACTGAAACGGAGAGGCCTTCGTTTCACTGGCCAAATAATCGGGGTAGAGATAATTCCTATGGTTTTGACCCCTTCTATCTTAGACTCTTGCTGCCTTTGTGGTCGTGAATGGGAGGATTCAGGCGAATTTCTCTTCTTTCTGAAGATAACTGTAGCAGGAAGTCTGAATTCCTGCAGGTCTGTGTGTAGTAAGCCATATAGTTAATGGGTTAAAGAAAATATATGCAACCTAAATGTCTGTTCTTGGCTGTCTGCTCTGGGTCTAAAAAACAACTTACCATCAGTGGAAGATTATGGCACTTAGCTGAGTGAAAGTTTCACTTGCTTGTACTGTAAATGAATTTGGCCTACTTTTCTTAGTCTTCCTGCTTTCTCTTAGTAGTTTCAAAGTCAAAGAAAGGACTTTGTTGTCGATTTTTTATTCACACTAACATTAACAAGGTGTTCAGTTCCTTTTGTAGTTATGAAAATCAAAGTTAACTGCTTATAGTGAACATGGAGTGAGAGGCTCCACAAAAAAAA
>VXAA01003000.1:87714-109579 GCA_013399115.1 Anseranas semipalmata | reverse complement strand
AAAAAAAAAAAAAAGCACAATTTGGAAGTAAGATTCAAGATTTTCTTCTTACTTCTACTGCTTAGTAAATCCAAATAGGATGAATTCAGATAAATTCTTTCACATTATCTACTATACTGTCTGACTGCCAATATACAAGAAGTGATTTGCCAAGAGAAAAAAACACTCCAAGAATGTTAAATATTACAGTAACAACCTGATGCATTTGGACCCCCCTACGCCCCCCCAAAACAAAACAAAACAAACAAAAAAAACAGATGCTAATTTACTTCTGAGGAGCACACAAAATCTTTAGCAAAAAGATCGTTGCGCCTCAGATGAAAATTGCAGAAAACTATTTCTGTACTATTAGTAATGTTTAAAAACTATTTTTAACAAAATAATAAATATTTTAGTAGCTCACAAAATGATGCTCAAGTCTTTAGGAGACAGTGATTTCACAGATTTGAGAAAACCTCAGAAGAAATCCCTGCTTTTTTCCTGTGCTAATAATAGACTCATTTACTACCTTATTTTTTCCCTTAATCTTTCTAAATGAAAAGTAAATGATATCTGATACTGTCAACATTTTCCCTAGTAGAGTCTGATCCAGCTCTTCTTGAAGTCAGTGGAAAGATTCCTGTTGACTCAGTGGAAGTGGCTTTGCTCCATAGGAATGATTCCACTTGGCTCCCCTGTGTTACCAGTGAGGAACAGACAATCCCAGCATACCACCACCCTGGCAGCACAAGCAGTAGCTACACAACGCCTGATAATCTGCAGTTTTAAAACATTTCAAAAGCATGATTCTTTTCAGTCCCTTTTTAAAAACTCCTCTGCCTTCCCTTGTTCTTTGCATGGGAAAGTACAATGGGTGACACAAAGTTAGTCCCTTTCATACAGGATCTAGGTAAACATGATACAAATCAACACTGAGTTTGGTTTTGTTCTCATTTACACCAATCCTAAGAGGGCAAGTCCGGTGAAGTTACTCCTGATTCATTCCAGTGTAAAAGAGATCAGAACTTAGGCATGACCCTTTACATTATACTATGAAAAACACATCTTAAAATACAATAAATTTGATCTAGAGACAGTACAAGGAAAAATGTAACACAGGATTTCTTACCATTGTTTGGCTTATCGGTTCTATTAGTATCGGGCATGTTAGTGGTGACAGTGGGTGGTGTAGGAGTAGTAGCATTTACAGTAGCTGGTAATAAAGATGAGAAAGAGGTGAACTTGAATGAAATATGAATGTTAATGAGGTAAGACAAAATGGGAACAACTTATGACAATGTAAAATGAAACCATCTACACACAATGCCATATATGTTAAACATTGCTTTCTGTACAAAGTAATGAATGGACATGAACTGAGGTCCCAGTCCTGCAATCTTCACTTTCACTGACTTCAGTGGGAGTTTTGCCAGTGGAAGGGTTGCAAGATCAGTCCTGTACTGCTGTCATATATTCAAAATCCTCTTATGAGAGCTTCAGATCCAAACAGCTGTGCAAAGACCAGAAAACAGACCTTACAAGTTCTAAGATGCACGCACTTAGAATATTTACTTGTGAAAAGAATAATTGTCTCTACTCAGGGACTGAAGATGACAAACAAATGCGAAACTAAAACACCCATTTAAAGTTGAACTCTATATAATGAAGAGAATTGAAATCAGACTTGGAATAATTGGAGTGGAATATATATTTTGAAAGCTTCATGTAGGATCTTAGCTGTACTGTTCCCACTGACACTAACAGGAGTCATCCCACACAACCCTGGAAAATGTTTCCCAGGAGAACTAGCTAGAATGTTTTTCATATTCAGAGTGAGGAGCCAAAATTGCAAATTCCCCCCACTGCAGACTGGGAGGGTATACACTCTAGAGGAACAAAGCACTTCAAAAATCACACCACTAACTTTTCAGATAGTTTGGAAAATAATTTCTCTAGTAAATTGCAGGAATGCAAATCCTGTCACTGACAGATTTCTTCTTCTGAAAACTGTTGTTACAATGTGAAGGTTTGTGCAGTATAATGTCATAGTGTTACACATCTTTTGCAGATTTTGACCAAGAACCAACCTGGAAAATTTAAGCAATCATACTTTAAGTAAGAAATTGCAGTTTTTTTGTTTTGTTTTGTTTTGTTTTGTTTTATTTTATTTTTTTTGTTAGGTTGTTTTGGTTAACATTTTTAGTCTGCTCAGGCTTCAGCTTGGGGAGTGGGTTCATGTTCAAGTTTCAGTGAAACAAGAAACTTGAGGAGAGAGAAGGAAGAGTTGGAGGCTGCAGCAAACAGAGGTTCTAACTGGGAAAGTGAGCATATAAAATCACACCCTGGAATATAAAAAAGGTCTTCTTCCATGTAACTTCAGGGCTTCATTGTCTGAGAAACAAGTTTTAAGGCGTCTTACTGATTGTGTCTTCCAGCCAACACTGTTAAAGGAGGTATCTTCCAATGAATGAAAATATTTGCCAAGCATAATGATGAAAACAGTTCTGTCATCAGACCATAGATGACATAATCTGGCAACCACAAACTTTGTTACTGGTGCTATTGCACAACACACAACAAACAAACAAACAAACAAACAAAAAAGGAATCCAAAGTGGGCTCTCATATTAAAATGTCTGAAGTGCTGAAAGAAATATACAGACATCTTTTATGATTTTCATTACTATGACGATGATGATGACAGTGATGATGATGAACAGCATAAATCTGATGCACCGCTTTCAAAGTAGCTAACACAAAACACCAGTGACAATTGACCAAACAGTTTTCGGAGAAGGAAACGGTATTACCCTGGTGAAAAGTAATTGTAAAGTTTGTTGAAGATGTGAGGGTCTCAGAATTTAAGGAAGGCAAGCTTGAAAGGGAACACCTTTTATTAGAAGCAATATCTTCTGCCGAACAAGTTAATAAAGCCGAAAAAAAGGATGAAGCTTTTAGGAAAACAAGCTTGTTTGTCTGAAAGTGTCTATTGCTGCAGCCCTATTAGCTGACTTACTGAAAGACATTCTCTCTCTTTTCATGCCATGCCATTTTGACAGAAGAAATCTCTCTGAGTTCTTCCAAGAGAATAGACAAACTTCTTTATACAATGGCTGTATTACCTTTCCCATAGAAAAAGAGTAATACTGAATAATTGTTGCTGTCACATTTACCTAAGTTATTTGGGTATCAGCATTTAGAACATATTGTGCTTTGTGAGTCTGATGCCTGAAAATTGCTGTTTGAAATCTGATTATGGACAGAACTGGCATTTCACTTTCCCTATAGAGACCTCCATATGCTCCAAGACCCTGAACCAAATCTACCTTGGGAACATCTGGGAGAAGTACACTGGAGACTATCATAGATCTCTTACTGGCTTCCCAAGCAGAGTACTTTTCTCTTTTTATCTTTAAAATAATCTGACTTACTTGCGAATGTTGATTTAGAAGGGGTTCCAAGACCTCCTCCCCCTTTTATATTTTATTCTCTGCTATCTCTATCTTCCATCTCTCAGCTTGAAAAGGGTTGCAGAGCTTGACATTATTTTTGATGCAGCTGCTGCTGTGATTAAAGTTTAACATGTCACCTCACTAGCAGGTCTGTGTTCATGAATGTATCGTGGAAATGGGCTGATGTTGTTCCTGTGGGTGACTTTTATAGAACTTCAGCCTCTAAGCAGAGCAGAAAGAACTCTCCCTGCATGTGTAATGATTCACAAGGCATGGAAGTCTTTAGTGTTCATCTCTTCCTTTCATTCAGTTGAGCTGGCCTTTCAAGAGACCTAATGAATTTTTATATGCGGTGATTTTGACACTATTAAACCGTCACTGCGTGCTTTAACAAAGTGTTTTATTAACTAATACCTGCTGGATTTTGCAGTCCGATATTAACTTTTTACCTCTAATCTCAAAGTATCTAGCCTCAAAATAACCTGCTGGAAAAATCTGAATAATAATCAGTTGCTTTATTTACATATATTCATTTCTTATTTACAGATGTACCCGTTTCTTATCCTGGTTAATATTTTACTGTCAAAATATGCAGGAGGAAAAGAGGTGGAGAGAGAAATGAAAGCAGTCTATTAATTCAGTTTTGGTATAATAGAGGTTATTTGGAAAATAATTATCAAGGAAACAATCACATTTTTTTCCACATATTGTATGTACAGGACACCCACACATTTGAAGAGACTAAGGAATTCCTTTCATTGTTATTTCTTATTACAGTTCAGCCTTTAAGAGAGAAAGGAAGAAAGGAAGAAAGGAAGAAAGGAAGAAAGGAAGAAAGGAAGAAAGGAAGAAAGGAAGAAAGAAAGAAAGAAAGAAAGAAAGAAAGAAAGAAAGAAAGAAAGAAAGAAAGAAAGAAAAGAAAGAAGTGGAATAAAACAAAAAATCAAGGAAAATAAAGATTTAACAAAGATAAAACTGTGAAAATGACCTGAGCTTCTTACCTTGGCAAAGGCTTCCTAGGTTTGCACAACTTGTTGGTTCAATTGTGGAAGAGGGAATTAGGTACGAGCCTTTAGAAAAAACAAAGTCAAATAATTAGGTTTGTCTATTGGGCATAAAACTAACATGTCTAAAAATATACCTTGGAGTGACACAGTCCAAAACTGATAATGCTATTTGCCTTCTTATGTATTTTCATTTTCTGTTGCTGCTGAGGAGTCCACAAGAAAACCACTGACTTGCAAGTTACAGTCACTTCCATATCCTCCCCTAGTTTTCTCATACTCTCCCCAGCTGTAGCTAAATAACAGCCCATTAAATGAATGTAGCTTGTGTGTACTCTGAAACGGCTCTATGTGGAGGGGTCGGTACGGCTGTAGAATTTACGGCATCTTCATGAGCAACAACGGGTGCCTTGGAGAAGCAACCACACTCTGCTGTTGCAGGTTACCCACCGCACAGTTCTGAGTAATCTGCCCGTGGCAGACACCAGCCAGATAAAAGGTGATTAAACTTGCTCCTGTGCCCAGGGTGTGGGCGTGATTAATATTCTGGTATGCATGATTTATAAGCAGATAATGTTGTAAATCTGTATCTCTGCCGAATTATTCACAACTACATGCACATACTTTGATGATCTAGAGACAAAAATGGGGAATGTAGGAATGGCTACAGAAAACGAACTGGCGAAACTATTAATTACACTTTGTGTATCCCAGCGGGTCAGCTGCAGATGCAGCTGCTTTTGCACATTATGTTGAAAATAATGGGGCCATACAGCACGGCACAATCTGAACCTACGGGGAGAGTTGCCCTTTTGGCTTTCATTTTACCACTTCAGAATCATATTGACTCAGTGAGGTTCTGTCATGAAACACTGTATCCTTCCATAAAATTAAAGAGCCATCACCCACTAGCTCGTAAAGACAGCTCTGAACATATCTCCCATGATGGAAGAACTGACGAAGCATGGGGCGTCAATACAAGTCATGACATGTCATGGATATCATTACATGTGTTGCCAACAAAATACAGGGCAGAATTTAAAATGTGATTCCCTACAAATATTAGTGCTCTGTTGTTTTGTGGTTTTTTTTTGTTTGTTTTGTTTTTGTTTTGATTTGGGGTGTGTGTGTGTTGTTTTTTTGTTTGTTTCACAGAATCACAGAATCATTTAGGTTGGAAAAGACCTCCAAGATCATCCAGTCCAACCTATAACCTAACACTACCAAGTCCTCCACTAAACCATGTCACTAAGCTCTACATCTAAACGTCTCTTGAATACCTCCAGGGATGGTGACTCAACCACTTCCCTGGGCAGCCTATTCCAATGTCTCACAACCCTTTCAGTAAAGAAGTTTTTCCTAATATCCAACCTAAACCTCCCCTGGTGCAACTTTAGCCCATTCCCCCTCATCCTATCACCTGGCGTGTGGGAGAATAGACCAATCCCCACCTCGCTACAGCCTCCTTTAAGGTACCTGTAGAGAGCGATAAGGTTGCCCCTGAGCCTCCTCTTCTCCAGGTTAAACAAGTTTGTTTGTTTGTTTGTTTGTTTGTTTTAAATGGATTAAGAGATACAGGCAAATTGACTTCCTTGGTAGACTTCTTATCAACTTCAGGAAGCATGCTCTAAGTGAAGATAGTACCTCCTGAATGAGATTATTTTCCAAAATATAATTGTTTATATTAAACAGCCAACATCTAAACCTGTATGAGTTACCTCCTTTTAGTGCTGTATCAGGGAAGGATCACCTGAAAGATGGCAGAAAATCTGCAGACTTTAAAAAACACGTCAGAATACTGTATCCTTTAAAGAGGGATATTTTCAGTGAATATATTAAATTAGCTTTTTTAATTCTTAATCAGGTTGAATTCTGGCCAGACTAGACTTTCCCTCAGTGCTTACTAAAGCATAATAATCTGGCTGTGAACAGATACTTGGCATAAGATCCCTTATTAAGCCCAGTGGCATGGTCAGTAACAGGAACAGCAGACATGGCCCTGCATTACAGACACTTTGTGTGATATATCTCACCTACTTTAAATGTCTAAAACACAGGCATCCCTATTGGCTCATCATGCTAGATTTTCTTTATAGTCAGTGGAGAGAAACAGGCACTCCTACAGCATAAAACTCCCGACTTTACTGAGACATCTACTCTAATGTGAGACAAACTGACATCCGGAACAGCCTTTTTCACCCCGTTATTCATAAACAGCACTGAGTGTTAAAAGCCTTAAACATCTATCCTTCAGCTGCCTAAGGCAGAAAGATCCCACCCCAAGTTAAATTTGACAGTGAAATTAAGAATTTAGATTTGGGAATGAAGGACCCAAATAAAGTACATAATACAGTAATTGCAGGCATGAGCAGACATACAGCCAAGCTAGCCTTAAATTGAGTAGGTCATGTTCTGCTATAGCTGTAGCCATTGCAGGCTCCAACATCAGTACAAGAAGTTGATTAAATACTCCTTGGTTTGTCTGCGCTGAGCTCTGCACTGATGCTGTTACACTGCTCTCGCTACCTAAGCTACTTCTTTTAAAATTAGTTTGGATATCCAGGCTCTGTACATATACCTTTAAATGCAAGCCCTGAGAAGGTACAGCAATGAAAACAGAATTCCGTCAAGTCTTCCAGAAACACCCCACCATGATTGCACAGCTGTGAAAATATTAGTCTAAGGAATAAACTAGGAGAAGGTAAAATTATGAAAAGATTATCTGGAACAATTTGTTGGGGTTTTTATCCTCAGTAAGCCTACTTGTAAAAGCTTTGTCTGAAAAATCATGAAAATAACATCCCTTGAAAAATGTAAACACTGTTCAGGCACAAATACGTTGTGATCACAAATAAATGCTTTTTTTTTTTTTTTTTTTTTCGTTACAAGCAGCTTCCTGGGAAAGCATTATTGGAGCTGAGTGAATGCCTCTTTTCTGCATAAATCCTTCCATTGCAGCTTAATGAAGTCTAATCAGTTAATCTCACCACTGTCAGTGGTTTATTCATGGTTGATAGTCTGACTCATCAACTCTCATGTTAAAGGCTGGTTTTACAATGAAGGCTTTTATTCAAGAAGATGAAGGGAAAAAAAAATCTAACGATTCCATCTCTGGGATTAGTAACAATTTCTGAATCTGCATTGCACCCTGTGTTTTCTTTTAGGACATACTCTGGTCCAGGGAAGCCTGTATCATAGGGGGTAATTTAACATCCTTGAAAGAAAGAGACTGGTTAGTAAGTTTTCTCACATGCTTAGTTATAGGAAGTAACAATGCTTATATATAGATACAGTTGAAGCAGCATATATAGAAACCTGGGCCTATGTTCTTGCTAATGTAAGAATGCAGATATAAGTTTTCTAAAATAATGTTCTGCTCTAAGGAAACCAACAATGACATCCCAAAGAATAAAGATGTGATGTGGGATGCAAATAATTGTATTGCTTCTGTGAGCACAGCCATGATATTACACTAATATCACAGGACTGTACAGTATTTAATATAAAGAGGGACAAGATCCATACTCCAGTCAAAATCAGATGAGACTGCGATATTTACTGGCACCCTGGTAGGTAGTTTAGTTAAAGTGTTGTGGTAGTCTTCTTGGTACAATGGTTTAAGAGAAGTAAGTTTTCTGGGAAATTGCTTTCTCTCAGATCTTTACTTTCTATTTGTATGGATGGAGAAACAACCTTTGTGTTCGGAATAACTTCGTCAGTTATGGTCAATGTTTAAATTAGCCTCTTTGTTCTGGTAGGCACCTAGAGGTATGCTGAGAGCTGTCCCAGTGAGTCTAGCTACCTAACATTTTGGTTTCAGTAAAATAAAGCAAATAAGATGTGCTGTTAGCCACTGTAATCCCTCATGAACTACTAGATACAGAAACTAGCATGTCTTAATAATGCCAGGTTCTGTTTTAAGTTACAGATTCCCAGAATGCTGACAGGTGCTGTCAGGAGACACTTACATTGACACTATTTATGTTTAAACTAATAAGTAGTAAGATGAAGAGGACAACATTAGATATGAAGAGACCTCATGTAGTTCAAAACGAACCAATATTTGTAACTTAACTTTTTTTTTTTTTTTTTATAAACAAATGTGTATTTGCTGCAACTGGGGGTCTCAGACACCATGCACATGGAGTTCCATAGCAGTAGATTTTCACTAGCATCATATGTGCATGCGCTGCTGGCCATGGCTCTAATTTTCCTCTATGCATTTTAAAATTAACCAAATATCTCTAATGCTTTCACTAACTAAAACATTTGTTTGCTTCTTTTAAAAAATAAAATACTATCCCAAACTGACAAGAATTATTCAGTTTTAATCTTTTTTTTTTTTTTTTCTGGAAAAAAATGTTCCAGGAGAAAATTGTCAAGCAGCTGTAATAACATATAGATATAGAAAAATTACACCTGGACACTTACAAGAATAAGATGCCTGAGCCATGGAAAGAGAATAGGTTGGACAACATTAAAATTTATTTCCTGGTGTGATCTACAGGAAGAAAGACCCTCAGTAACTGAAAGGGGGTTTGAAAGAATGGCTGACAATATGTTATCAGGATAATAAGAACCAATGATTTTGATCTAAAACTCTTCCTTCCCATCTGTCTCCTCTAATTTAATCTTTTCTTGTACTTTTCTGTCTTGTATGTATTACAGTTTTGCCTCTGTTTTTACTGGCTCTCTGCACACACAGCACAATGCTAACAGGTGCTCCTTCTAGCTAATGAAAGCACCAAAGGGCAGGTACAAAAACATTTACTAAATGGTTAGTTAACACACATGTTTTTCTCTCCAGAGATTGTGGTAGTCTAACTTGAGGGTAGCAGATACTTTCCTGCGATTCTCATTTCATACAAGTAGAATTCCAGGGAAAAAGCCACTGGGGAAAAACTCTGACCTGTAGATTATTTCAAGCAGCAAATCAAAATACTTGGGAGATTTTTTCGTTTCCCTTACAGAATCAACTTTATGCCCTTTCAAAACCTCTGTGTATGGGAAGAATTGAGATAAAGTTGAAGAAAGGCAAGATCTACCTGTTTTTCTTTCACAGGAACCTTCTTTTTTTCTTGCTGGGATAAGATATTTTCAGCACAATGCAGAAGTGTGGGGGGAAAATAAGCAAAAAAGAATTGGCAAGGCATACTCACCACAACTCAAATTGTTTTCTGCTTTCAGTGCTGAAGTTGGAATACTCCAGAATTCATTTTCCCAGTCTACAATGTTTCCTTTCACATCGCAGCTGAGGTTGGCCAGTGTTTGAGCATTCATGGTGAAATTCCAGAGGCGGAAGTTGTAAATGTCCCCATTTAGAGAGCTCACTTCATTGCTGTTAGAGCCCAGCACCAGCCTCCCGTTTCCAGGGATAACTTTGCCAAACATATCCGGACAATATGTATTATGATAGATACTTTTGGCATATACACCTATAGTGCCCGAGAAGCTATCCACTACGACACAGAGCTGTTCAAAAGTTCCTGTGAAAAACTCTGCATTTCGAGGCAATGCATTGTCAAGTATGCACTGTGTCCCTGAGATGGACAGAAAATGGCCTTTTGTGGTCTTCCCAAAACTGAAGAACTCTTTCGACGATGCATCAGTGTAGGAGAAAATCTTCCAGTCGTCATTGTCATCACTATTGCTCTTGGTTGCTTCAAAGCACAGCGTGAACTGGCTAAGCTCTGGGACCAAGACCGTCTCTGCCACAGACACAGCATCAACGTCAGGATCCTGGGGAATGATGACCTTCTGATTCCTCAGAGACACGGCGACTAGAACAGAGAGCAGATAAATAAATTAACTGGAAAATATTCTCATATAAAAATAAAGGCAGACTGGCAGCAGTTTAACAGTAACAGTATTTTTTATCAGTGTAATATATCAAAAGCACACACTAAGGGGAATTTGGCTTGGGAGTGCACTCAACCGAAAACATTCCTTTTGAGCAGGATGGAGAATGCTGCACTACCCGCAGCTAACTACTCCAGAAGCTGCATTAAGAGCAATATGAGGAAATATTACCTACTAGCTTCCACTCACTTTATAAAAATTACTACTCATTCATCTAGGAAGGAGGCAGTATGCAATAGAGTAAACCAGTTATTTTAAAAACATAGTATGACTTTTTTTTAAGATCCATTATTTTAATTACTTGTCTGCATGACACCAATTAAAATTCAGGCCTTACTCCTTTTAAATATCAATATCGCAATAGAAAACCTCCATTACATTCCTTGGCAAACTGAAGCCTTTTGTTCCTGAATTCTGGTAGTAGGTTTCTGCAATGCATTAGGCATCTTCCCATTTTGTCCCCGGCAGCCTCCTGGTTGAACACTGCAATCACGTGTTCATGAATATTTATATCCAAGCTGTTCACTCTTTGCAAATACTTGTGTCAGCATTTTCAGATTTTGCACAATATCCAGAAATGACTAGTCCTCTTGCAAAAAATGCACTGCTGTAGGGGTATTTAGGCATGGGCAGAATTACTTTGCCTTTAATTTTACTAAATATTCTCATTTGCATTGGCAAAATGGCAGTCACCAAATGTGAAAAACAGCATCAAATGATATGCTTTTTCTCCATGAGTATATTAACGACAATTCTGTTGAGTCTACTTTGGAGTACATTATTTTTCAAAATAAAGTGCCAATATACTCAGTTTTATTGGTACTTTTATGGCAGAAAAATTCTTTTAGTAAATTTCTTCACATAAAGAAGTTTCAGTTTATCAGTCATGCAAAGGTATCAAAGTCAACAAGACTGGTTGCAGCAGTCCTTGGCTTTACTTCTGTTTCTACAATTCTGTGGCAGATCACATCACCAGCAAATGTCTTCCATCTCTCTGACACACTTTGACAGTGCATATGCTGGAACTGAAACTGGATTTTGCTAGACTTGAAGAATAATTGTCACATTAAGTGTCCAGTCTTCCTCGGGATTTTTAAATGATGTTATGTCACATATGCTAAATATTATACTTGCTCATTTTTCAGAGTGAAACAAAAAAACTTCCAATCTGAGAGGGGGAGATATGTGAGGGAAGGGTGACTGTCATGCCCCATTCAGGAAGAAACAGATATATGGGCTATAAAGATCCTATCTATATATTCTATGGTATTACCCTTTTTTTTTTTTTTTGTCAGCAGCTTGCAGACTCTGAGCTCTAGACTACCATATTTGGACATATACAAGGACATAATTTGAACAATACATACTATACTAAAATAACATAAAGCATTACACATTATCTGCCAACCCAGAAACTGGAGAACGGGAGGGAAGAGAGAAATACTGGTCTTTTATAGTTACCGGATTTACTTCATAGATTGTTTTGTTTGTTTGTTTCCCAAGGGAAAAAGTATGTTGGAACAATTTTATAGATAGAAAATGTGTTCAACTTTCCATCGAAAACAAGGGCATTTTTTTTTCATGGGTTAATTATACTGTACAGTTCTTTATGTAACATGGAAAGTGTTTCAGAAGAAGTATAAGGATTCAAGACCTGAAAAAGAAGAAAGCTCATTCATGTGAGCACCACCCAGCCTGTGTTAGGGTGGTCAGGAGAGTTATGGACCACCTGGTCACATTTAAACAATGCAAGAAGAGAAATAAACAGGGAGAATCCTGCTGCTCTGGTACTGAACAAGTCTACTCAACTTTGCTGTACTCCTCTGAAAGATTTAACCATTGGCACCTTCCCCATACAATGAAAGGACAAAACTAGCAAGTATCTTGTACATGTGGAGAGAACAGAATCCTGCCATCAACTTTAAGAACTCTCTCCCAATTACTGTTGCACAGCCAGTCATCACACTGATGAATTTCAGATGTTAGTATTGGAGAAGCTGATTAGTCTCTGAAGGAGAATATACGTATATTCTTGGTCTGTTCATGCAAGTGTTTAGACTACATGCAGGGTGGTGTTAAACTGTTTCTGTTAGGAAGATAACTGGATTATAATGAACAGGGTTTATTTTGGACACATTGCTATTTACTTAAGAAAAATGTACAAAAGTCTTGGCAGCTGGGATGCAGCAGAAGCGACCAGTAACAGGCAGCTCACTGTTCTGAAATCCACATCTGCTTTTATGGGAGTGCTGCAATGACAAGAAATCTGCCTCTGCTTCTTTTAGAGCCCCTTCCTTACTTGTCTTGCTTTCAGCTCACAGTCTCACATCTCATATACCCCTTTACACACAAGCAAACAAGGAGTCTCTTGACTATTTTACAATCACTTGTGGGGAAAACTGCTTTCCTGCCAGTTGAAGGCCTTTTCAGCATGCTTCAGTGCCTTGCGTGGTGGCTTCTGCTGTTCACTGCTTTCAGCTGTCCTTCCACTGATGCTGGAAGAAATGCACCAGCTTTAATGATGTCTGCACACCAAATACCTATTTGAGAGGTTTTGTTGCAGTGACTACTGCACTGACTCATCCTTTAATCTGAGCTACAGCAGCACTACTCAACTTTGTACTAATTTGCATGACATTGTCTCAAGCATTTCTGCATTAACAGAGGTCTGTTGGCCCTTCCTCCTCTCCTTTTGGTATCTGAGTGACTTCTACTCATCAATGTAGCTATTACTCACACAGTTAACTATTACTAGAAAATTATTTAACGTGCCAGCTCTTCAGCTGCTGTAAATTGACATAATTCTCCTAAGACTAGCAAAGCTGCATTCATTTACTGAAGCTGAGGATATGGCCAGTCCATCTGCTTTTGCTGTGTTGCAGGAAGCCAGCATTTGTGTGGGCAGCCAGCTTGTTATGGATAACAGGACATGCTCTGTGAAACTCAGTTTGAAACCACTGTTACACAAAACTGAGCAGTCACACAAACGCTGTTCTATTCTCAGCCAATTCCCTCCCAAAACTCATTTACTCTCTTATATTTGTCTTTCCTCGGATGTATTTTGCCTTGTGTACATTTTGTATTAGGACATACTATTAATATCTTTTTAAGTACAATTTCTAGATAGAAAATTGCTGTGTGGCTTTGAATGGCCCTTTACATTCCAAATATGCATTACTTTGTCAAACTCAAAATTGAACAAACTAATTAATTTTATTGTTTACATATGATTATTGCTGAGAATGAAAGAAAACACAAATAGAGTACTGTAACACAGTACCCCTCTCTCTGGGATAAATTCATGATATTGCCTGGGTATCATGTTTGTGATAGTTACAATGGTGCCAGTTTGACCATGGAGCTTTGAAACTCCACTGATGACCTGAAGTGAGCAGGTGCAGCATTGCCCCCATGCCTTTAGGAATTCTCTGCAAGGACAGGAAAACATTGCACTGATGTCTGTCATGCAGATGCAACGTAATTTCAGTGCATGTGTGCTGATGTCCTATTGTCTACATGCTTTTATAATTTATTTTCTATGAAAGGAAAGCAGTATGTTATCACCCTTCAATCAAACTCCTTTTCTTTATCCGTTGTCTGGTTAAATGTTGCTATACAAAATGGGGCCTATAGGTTATAATTTGCCCTAGGTACATGCAGCCAGCTCTTCTCTATAATATCCAAAGTCAAAATCAAGGTGTTCACAGAATCACAGAATATCCCGAGTTGGAAGGGACCCATAAGGATCATCGAGTCCAACTCCTGTTAACTGAGGGTTATAGATTTGGAGTAATGAAACAAAATTCAGGAACCTTAGACTAGATAGCTTAACAGCAGACCTTAACACGAAGTACCTGAACTAACATATGCTATCTGTGAAGGTACGGTACTGTTCAATTTGGCATAGAGGTAATATTTTTTGCTTTCACATTTCTTATAGGTATGTATATACAAATGATTCTCTGACTATATCTGTGGTTCTTTCTTCTCCTCATTGAACACATCTGAGGATAAAATTTCTTCTTTTAATTCCTGCTGAAAGCTATTTTATGTCTTATGCTTAAACATTAAAATAGTAAAGAGGAATAATGCAATAAATCATGTTGCATAATCTGATTGCATACCATTTTATATGATTTACTTGATTTTACAACTTCTTGCTGTACAGGAAGAGCTGCTACTTTCAAACAGAGAAGCCTTTCAGAAAATTTGCTTCCACTTTCAGAAGAGAACAGGTGCTACTAGAGTTATTATTACACTCTCTATGTCAGTAAGAAAGGATCTCAGTAGAAAGAAATATTTTTAGTTCCTCTGATATGTCTTTACCTTTTTTCTTTTCAGAACCGCACACAAATTTTGCTGGCATAACCAGGACTACTTTTGTCGTATAACTCTGGAGATTATGGTTATTATTTTAAAATATTATACATGTAATAAGTATTTCGTATTTTTTTTTTTAATGAAAAAGATGTGCTTGTGACTGAAGAGATAATGGAAAACCTCCTTGCTCTGTGTTTCTACACAGTCAGCCAATACAACATAAGTGTGCTATGTCTGGGCAGTCCTCAGCATCAATACAGACTGGGTAATGAATGGATTAAGAGCAGATCTGCAGAGAAGGAGCTGGGGACGCCAGTGGATGTAAAGCTTGACATGAGCCGGCAATGTGCACTTGCAGACCAGGAAGCCAACCGTACCCTGGGCTGCATTTTGATGCAGAAGAAGCTTGGCCAGCACATCAAGGGAGGTGATTGTCCCCCTCTACTCTGCTCTCGTGAGACCCCACCTGGAGTGCTGCATCCAACTTTGGGGCCCCCAGCAGAAGAGAGACATGAAAAAGACATGGACCTGTTAGAGCAGGTCCAGAGGAGGGCCATGAAAATGATCAGAGGGCTGGAATACCTCTCCTATGAAGAAAGGTTGAAACAGTTGGAGCTGTTCAGCCTGGAGAAAAGAAGGCTCTGAGGAGACCTTACTGTGGCCTTTCAATGTATAAAGGGGGCTTGTAAGAAAGATGAAGAAAGACTTTTTATCAGGGCCTGTAATGACAGGACAAGGGCAAGGTTTTAAAATTGAAAGCAGGTAGATTTAGATTTGACATTAGGAAGAAAATTTTCATGATATGGGTGGTGAGACACTGAAATAGGTTGTCCAGAGAAGTTGCGGATGCCCCATCCTTGTAAGTGCTCGAGGCCAGGTTGGACGGGGCTCTGGGCAGCCTGATCTAGTGGGAGGTGGCCCTGCCCATGGCAGCAGGGCTGGAACTAGATGATTTTTAAGGTTCCTTCCAACCCAAACTATTCTATGATTCTACAAAATAAATAATAAATGCTCAATACAATACCAGTATTCAATCTAAAGTATGCAATTTCAGTGAATGGTGAGTAGCACGTGGGATTTACAACTGAGCATCCTAATGCTCTCATTTATGTTGCTGCCCTTTACTATCATGCCAAGAGCAACTTCTAGTAATGCCTTAAACAACAAAACAAACATCAATCACGTGCTATTTGTCCTCTTATCTTCTCCTAGGGGGGAAAGCATGGGTATATGAGTGTCTTTTTTGCGATTGTTAGGCTTTTCAAAATCTAAGCATTGCTACGTATTTACAAAGAGAAAGAAAGGTCAAAGAACTGGAATGAAAAGTAGCAGTTTTGCAATGACAGTTCATCCCTGGAAGTTTATGCTAGAGACTGGAAAAAAAAGTTAGAAAGTTCTGCCTTTTGCATGAGTAGGGTGCAAACTGTAGGGTGTTTCACTGGGCCAGAGGTTTTGGCTGGCCTTGTTTCTGTTGGCTAAGCTCATGCTCATGCTGGCCTTTATGTTACTATGTCCTCTTGCAGTTACACCGTCCCACTTCTAAAGCCCCCAGCATAAATCTGCAGAAAGAGGCACTGTTGGGCCTACAATCTTTGCATGTGAGAAGTTTTTCTAGTGCACTTGAGCATGTCATGTCCTAGAATAAAGTATTTTATTTTCATCAACAGAAAAATCAATTAGTTAAAAAACTTACAAGAAAACTCTATAGTTCCATCCTGCAGCCTCTCCACCTCTTATCTCCCCTTCCCTTCTCATGCAGCACTTGACTCCTTTGGAAAATGTCATTCTAATAACCTGTAAGAATTTCCTTCTAGCAGGACATTTAGCTATTAGAGAGATGAAATGCTTTGGGTTTACTTACTTCGTACATAGCTGGCATTAAAACCTTTCTTTTGGATACTAAAGTCACTTTTAAAGGACACGATCATTTCATTTCCAGTAGAATTATATGATAATCCCTTGGCAGTGATGCCACAAAGGTTCATTGGGCTCTCTCCATTGTCCAATGTCAGTGAATCATAAATGCAGCCTGGAGCTTCTTCAATATCAAAATCAATAAATGTTAGCTGTATGATGAATCCATGAGGTGCTCGGATGATCCATTTGCATGCTTGGCTGTTGGGATAATCACTGGGGAAGCATGGAGAAGTGAAAACTCCAGAGGGGTCAGTTAGCACAGTCCTACAGTTGTAGCATCCATGAGCTGGTAATGAAAACAGAGAAAGGTCAGGAAGAGAGATAATTTGACAGGAAATTAATCATCAACACTGTCTCTAAATACATTTCTATACAGAAAAATGTAAATAGAAATGGGAGGAAGACAGGCAGAAAGAGGCCTTGTTTCTAGCAGGCAAAATGCTGGAGGAATAGTACAGCAAAATAATATTTTACATAAGAAATCTTGCACAAAATGAATACAACTTATACTGTTAAATATTTGTTTGTGCATACAATCTATATCTGCCATGCATATTGACCCACTGTGTGAACAACAGTGAAGCAAAAGCAGCATTTTTGAATTCTCAGAGGCATACAAATTCTTAAACTGAAACTTCTAAGATGACTGGTATCATTTATATCTTTTGGCTGCTGGACTGATGCTGACTGCTGCTATTCCAGCAGCTCCATGCCCTGCCATTGTTCCCAGTGGAATGTCCCTGGAATGCAGCAGCACAAGAGAGGGGCTGAGGAGCCACAGCAGCAGCAGCATTCCGCAGAGTCCAAGGTTAGTCATCAGCACTTCCGGCAAGTGCTCTCCACATCACCCAGAGGGGTAGCAGTGAGCTACTGGCTTTTGAATCAACAGCAGATTACTGCACTCTTCCCGTGCTGACTCAGCTCCATTGATGTTTGTGGCAGTCAGGCTGTAAAAAATTCTTATCCTCTTCCTCATGTGCCTTTGCTCACCTGCTGTGCTTATCCACGAGAATTTCAGGCCCTGTTAGTCCCCAGGGCTGCATTTCTTGTTCTTTTTGTATTTACCCTTTTATCACACATTTACTTAGTGTGTTGTTTGATATTACTGTGAACTGCCTGCTGTTAAAATCTGCAACAGTTTGCCAAAGCAGCATTAAACAAACTAGGTGGGAGCAGAATATTACCAATAGGTAACCAAAGAAACTAACCAGCACATCTATGTTGAATTGCTTTGCAAACATTTCATTAGGCCACAATTTTTTGTCAAGTACTACAAGTGTGAAAAAAATAGGGGAATATGAACATGTGTTATTAGTTGCCTAAGCCAAAAGCAGCTAAACAAGTTGTTGTTCAAGTATGTAGGGAGCAGCCCTACAATAGGAATAAATGCAACAAACTTCTCCAAAGCACCCTTGTTGTTTCTTTCCACTGCTTGGTTCCTGACAGTGTTTAGTCACATTCGTACAGTGTTCAGCCTTATCAAATAGAACCTGACTCCAGGAACTGACATGGAAAAAAAAAAAAAAAAAAAAAAAAAAGAAGTTTACATCTGTAAAGAGAATTCTCATTTTGTACATTTTGCAGAGTTTTTACATTTCTATTTGCAAATCATGTATTCACAAGACCCCCAAGGGGTAAAGAGTTTAGTAATTAATTGGGATTTCAGAGCCAAATGCAGGCTGGCTACATAAGAACTGTGGAATGCTTATTTGGGGAAAAAAAAGATTTGCAGGTACCTTTGGGAAGATGTGGTACTCGTGACTTTGGAAAACATGATCTGTGTAGTACAAGCTGAAACCTGTGCAATCTAATTTCTCTGCAATTCTAATTTCTCTGCAAATCTGTACAGCCAGAGGACTACGCTCACCTTCCCTGAAATCTTGCTGTTCTATTTCTTAACCAGAGTGGGAATATTTACTTATTAGTATGGTGAATATAAATCCTGGAGTTGTACAATCAGATGACAGCTTTGTCCAGGGGATTTTGCAGAGATATGTATCAGTATTTACAGAACCACCCTAGACTGAGGGGAAGAGGAACAGGAAAAGCACTCTCTGAGCCACAAGCCACTACAGTCTGCTAGTCCATGGCAAGCAAGCCTCTGCAAGGCAGAGGATGGCTCCGGCTGGGGCGGCCTCCAGCTGGAAGGCTCAGTGATTCATAGTCCTGCCTTCATAATTTCTGGGATGAGGGCTGCAGGGGCTGAGGATCTGGCAGCACGCTGCACCCACTCTCCTACTCATTCCTGCTAGAGAAGTAAGTGACACAGAGCATCTGGGTAGTTGAGAGCTTTCCCTGGGCATCAGCTGCACCCAGATGGACCTGCAGCCAAGGGTTAAGCACCTTCAGGTTATGCAAATACATACGGGTGCTAGTGCACACTCATTCAGCACTGGACCCTTAAAGAATATCTTAATGGCATTATAAAACATTGCTGAACCTAAGGTGACTGGAAGAAATATGTAAAAGTGATGTCTAGTGCACCTCTCAAACTGATAGGATATTACATTCAACCTGAGACTGGAAAAGTCAAATATGTCTATCAGAAAGAACACGTTCTTAGAAGAAGCCTGCCTTTACTATTTTTATTGATCACCATCAGCCAAAACAGGACTCAGCATTTCTGTTTATCTTTCTCCTGAGTATTTATCATTATTTTTAAGCTGTGTTAAAAAAAAGTCAGTACACTTAGCAAAAATACTTTTATCTCTGCTGTCATTGTAAATACTGAAACATAAAAATTATTTATTTTGCTTTTTTTTTTTTTACTCATTTTGTCTTCTCACACGTTTGCTAACATTTTCTTTTTTTCTATTATATCTGTGTTGTTTTGTTGGTTTTACAGAACTGATGAAAAAAAAAGACCCTAAATTTAGGTTGGAAAATAAGTACTGTAAACTTACATACATAGAAGAAACAGATTTGGTGAGCAAAATAATTTGCTTTTTTGAAGTGGATTGGCTCTGTTTTGGCATAGTGGCTATTCTGTCCATGACTGCAATTTGAAGGAGAAATATCCTGTTTTCATGCAAATGTCCGCAGTAGTAAGTAAAAAGGAAAGAAAACAAACAACAAAACTATATATAAACAGAATGGTTTTGAATGGAACTTTTTGCACAGCTTCTCATGAGACAGTTATTTTTCTATAAACACCACCTATTTTACTCATTAAAGAGAAAAATTGCTGTGGCAACACTAGGCTGTCAGCCAAAAGCTGACAGATATTTTGCAATCCCATTGGCCCAGAGGAGTTCTGAACTGTTGATACTGAATACTTATTGCAATACACACAACAAGGATTTCTGCAAGCGAATGAGATATTTTATTGATTTTAATGGGAACAAAATTAGGTATGATATTCTTGGTCAGGAATCCCACATGTGCAGAACTTGCCTGTCAAGTATTTTGTTATCACCCTAGAGCATAGCAAATTCACTCTGTACAGTGAAAAAAGCCTTCAAGTTTTCTTCCCCTATGAATATGCTAAAAAACATAAAATAAACACCCTCCCAATGTAGTGAAATCAAGCACCTAATTTCCACATTTCCTACACTGAAAGTTTCACATGACAACACATTTGTTTCTTTCATGAGAATACCATGGAGAAGTACAGTTTTCATTTCATAATCACATTTTTTCTACAGGACTCATGCATTATTTAGTACACGAATAGTTAAGAATTTAGTATGATGCTCCAACATTATACTAAAAAGGAAAATTAATAAATTCCTCCAGAGTGCTTTAGAGCTTTCATAAATGTTAGCTGACTTCAGAAGCTGTTGGGGAAGCAGCTTTTTCCTTCCTATCATGCCCATTTTATAAAGATACAGTTAGGCACAGAGATAATGGGCAAAAATGGCAAAAGTTTCCATGAATTCTGGGTTCCCAATCTAAGAAACAAGAGTACTGATTTTCCTTAACTACTTACTATTTGTACAGCATTTTATATGTCCAAAGCACTACCAATGACTTTAAACTGCAGCTGGGAGAGCAGACTGCCAATCTGGCCCACTGTAGAAAATCCAAAAATGAGTACTTAGTGGCCAATGGAAAACTTTGGTCATAACAATTTGGCCATCTTTAATAGGAACTTATCAGTAAAGGCAGGGATAGAATCCTGTTCTTATGGTGGCCAATTTTCCTAACCACGAGACCACTTCCTCTCTTCTGTGAGTCTCCTGTCTATTTCACATGTATACCCTTTAATTTCTAGAAAGAGGAAAGTGCCCTATACATTTCCTATACCATGCTGAATCATCTGTCCTAAAACTGAAGGGCTAAGGGAAATATGTGACTAATTATGTGACTAATAAAAGAGACTAGTGTGACTTATGTGACTAATACAGACGTGCACACACAAAATCCGTACCCTATGGAACAAAATTAATAGCCCACCTTGTCCCATCAGCAGATTTTGTCTCTTTAGAGCCCTGGCACAGACTTCCACTTGAACTAATGAGGACACCCGTGAGTTCTGAGATTCACAATCTAAAAGTGACTTTCACAAACCAGTTGTGGACAGCTGAAGCCACAGTCAGACCAAGAGCTACAATGTTGACCACCAGATTAGGAAAGGAAACATTCTGTATAACCTTTTCCCATACATTCACACTGCTCTTTTTCCGTTTCTTCTTTGATGTCCAACATATTCCAGCACGTACCTCCAAAATCTGTGCTAATATGCATATTTTCCTCTAGCTCCTCATATTTCTCTGCTCCTCTCTATTGTCATCATTTTCCCCTTACAGCTCTTTTTTTTGTTTGTTTGTTTGTTTTTTTTTGCCCCATTATACTATGCACTTATCCCTCAGACAAGAGTTTCAACTTCCTCTCCATCTGCTTTCCCTTCTACTCTTAACCAGCCTTTGAGAATGGCTGGACAACAAATTTTGTTTGGCCAAGAATTTTTTTTTTAAAAAAGCAAAAGCAATACAGCTTGGGACACTGCCCAATTCAGCCTTAAAGGCTCAAAGTTTGTGAAGGTTAGGATCAAAAGAAAACAGTGTCTATAGGGAAAAATATCTGCTCTTATAACTCATGCATTATGCAGTTTATTTTCACAGTAAGTTACACCTTGCAATGGGATTTTTCTTTTTCCGTCCATTGGCTGTAGCATGGAACTGGCCTTCTGCACAGCATTTTCCACCTGACAGAAGTGTAAATGACTACATAGAGCGTAGGCAGTGGCACAGGATACCAATGATAGACTGTGTGGGTTGAATTAACACTATTTTTCAGTATTTTTTTTTAAAATCCATTAAAAGACTCCCTCGTAAAAGTAAGATTTTACTTTTTTTTTTTTTTTTTTTTTTTTTTTTTTTTTTTTTTTAATTC
>VXAA01003000.1:48828-83469 GCA_013399115.1 Anseranas semipalmata | reverse complement strand
GTTCACATGGGCCCACTTCTCAAGCTTATCCAGGTCCCTTTGAATGGCATCCCTTCCTTCTGTTGTATCAGCTGCACCACTCAGCTTGGTGTGACTGCAAACTTGCTGAGGGTGCACTCAATCCCATCATCTATGTCATTGATGAAGATATTGAAAAGCACCAGTCCCAGGACAGACCCCTGAGGGACACCACTCATCACCGGCCTCCACCTGGACATAACACCATTGACCACTACTCTCTGGGTGCGGCCATCAAGCCAATTTCTTATCCATGGAATGCTCCACCATTCAAATCTATATCTTTCCAATTTAGAGATCAGGATGTCGTGTGGGACTGTGTCAAAAGCCTTACAGAAGTCCAGGTAGATGACATCGGTTGGTCTTCCCTTGTCAACTGATGCAGTCACTCCATCACAGAAGGCCACCAGAATGGTCAGGAATGATTTGCCTTTGGTGAAGCTGTGCTGGCTGTCTCAGATCACCTCCTTGTCTTGCATGTGCCTTGACATTGCCTCCAGGAGGATCTGTTCCATGATCTTCCCAGGCACAGAGGTGAGGCTCACTGGTCTGTAGCTCCCCTCCTTTCTACCCTTTTTAAAAATGGGAGTGGTGTTTCCGTTTTTCCAGTCACCAGGGACTTCACCTGACTGCCAGGACTTTTCAAATGTGATGGAGAGTGGCTTGGCGACTACATCAGCCAATAACGTAACTATAGGTATTGTAAACCTTGGCTTATGCTTGAAACTAATCTCAAACAGCTGATTGGGCAAGTATCAATAGTTCCATCTTGATGGCTATGGTGAAGAGCCATGGAACATAGTCCCAAGCTCTGGGATGTGAGTGCCAGTGCTGCCGAAGTGCTGGACTGACCCTCAGCACTGCTTGGCCAGGCCAGCCAGCTCATGTCCAAACTATTCCTGGGGCTCAGCAGCTAGCGCAGGCCAGGGACTGTTCCCAACCTGCAACCCAAATACAGCTACCCCAGTTTTTATAATAGTATGAATTTGGGACACTGAGTGAATTGGCCTGAGAGGCAGAGAACAGTCCTGGGCACTTCTGATTTTCTAGAATAGGGGTGGCCAATGCATATGTGGGAACGGGAAAGTATCCCTAAGAGGCAAAGCACTAGGCCCTATCTTATATGTCTTATGTAGGAGCCAATACAGCAGTTCTTGCTAGTTTTGGTGGTTCAAACACTACACATAAATCAAAAAGAAACAGGTGGTAGTACATCCAATTTCCAACACAATAATCAAAATTATCTTTCAGGATACACTTGAGGTCAGTAAACTTGGTAATGTACCAAAAATCAGAAAGAGCAAAGCTTAATTTTGAAATCTGAGGTTTTGTTTAGGAAAGCAGAAGTGAGAATAGTAAATTACTGACTCATGAAACATTTACCATGAAACATAGGCAGAGACTAGCTACCACTAAAATCAGCAGCAGACTTTTCACTAAATCAAGACAGCATAAGCTGATCTACTTTTCTTCACGACACAACTGTATAACATGGTCCTACATTTAGAGAACTCTTATTATTTGTTTTCATAAATAAATATATAAATTGCAGTGTGATTCTTAACCTCTTCTGTAAGGGACACAGGTGGACTAGAATGTGACACTGATTTAGGTTCTAAAAAGCCAGTTCTTTCACAGGCTGTTGAGTCACTGCAGGGAACTGATCTCTTGGCTTCTCCAGGTAGCTTCCCAAACGGGTTTCAAATGGAGTCATCCACATATTGACATTATTGGCATTTGTTACACGACAGATCTCCAAAACGTTAGCATGGCCCTGGGAAGGTCAGAGCTGATCTTCTTCACTCTCTCAGAGTGGGATGTTAGCACAATACAGAGACCATTAGAAATCTGGTGCATTTCCAGATATTCCATATTGCTCCTAGGGCTCATTTTACTCTGGAATTCCATAAGTATTTATTTCTCTTGGGTTATCATTGCCACTAAAAGCTCTGACCCTTCTTGATCACTCTAGCACATGATATCCTACCTCCTGACAGCAACTGACTTTATCACAGCAGTAATTCCAACAGATTTTGATTGATCTGGGAAATTGAGGGAACCAGCTACAATAGAAGAAAATATGTTCAGAGCCAGGGTGGGGGCCCTGCACTGCCTGTTTCCCCTTAGTTGTTTGGTTTTGTGCCAATGAAAATGGAAGTGGAAACAAACACACTGACTGGGTAAATCTGCCCTGACCCATATGAGTAGAGTTCACACTGTAGACAAAGTTATGGATTTCCCCCAGAGGGAGGGGGTAATGTGAAAATCCTGTGTTACACCCATTGTAACTTAAGAATATTTTCATTGGCATTCCTGTGATAATCTTATAAAAATAACAGAATTGACTCGCTAGTGTTGGCCTGAGTTGGATTTTTTTCACAAAGTAACAGAAGTTTGGGACAAAGAGTGGCATTGAAAATATTTGATAGCTTGGTTTAGTTATACTGGTTTGAAAAGTATTAACTAGTAGGTATATGAGGTAGTACAATAAACATACAGGCTAACATACACATAGGTAAAGAGAAGATTAGGTTAGGGAAGGGACTGGGTGGGAAAGATGATTTTTTTTTTGTGAGGTTACTGTGTGTAACATAACGGTTTGAAACCACGTATCACAAATCAGGCAGAGATTTACAGGAATGGTCATCACTTTTGTCCAATCCAGCAAGAAGATCCGGCTGCTGGCTCTTAGTTCTTCAGTTGCTGCATTGTTACTAAAAGGGTCATATCCACAACTGGAGTAAATCCATGAGCTCAGGTAGCTTCAACACAACTATACCAGCCAGTACAAGCTGAAGAGGTTTATGACTAAAAAAAATTATTGAGTATCATTCGTGCAAGCAAGTGTCATGCTTGCCAGGGAAACTGTTCAAAAATGAGTGGGAAAACAGCTGACAATCTTTTAGTAAGAAGTGGTTTGTAGGAATTTGAGATCCCACCAGACTACACAGACATGGTGTACAATACAGTTATACTTGGGCACAGGTCATGTTCTTAGTAAAATTCTGACGTACACATGCATACAAGAAATACATTTCTTCTATTTATGCACTGTACGCAGACTAAAGATAGTGTTAGGACAAAATTTCTGGATGACAGTATTTTGTTCAGTGAAAATAAACAATACTGCCTCTTCACTGGGTACTTTACAAACAAATCCAACACACACACAATAGTAAAATAATATCCAGAGCAGCTTCCATTTGACCCCTGATGCATTCAATATCTTTTATTGCTTTTAAGACTACAGTTCAGTTGCAGTGTTTTCTTTCCAAGGCTGCAAAGTTGGAAAGCCTTTTCTGGCTACTACCATCAGTATTCTGACTAAGCATCATTTTTCAATTGCATGAGAGCCTTCAGAAAACAAGAGTTAGGAAGTTTATTATACAGTAGTCAATGTAGTCAATGATATTCTTTAAGTTTTATATGTTTACAGGCTGAATTTTGGGTCTATAATTTTTAAGATTTTTTTTTTTTTTAGTTATCCTAGAAAATCTGGTATTAGTGACTTGGATCTTCTGCAGTAGAGGTTGAAACTACTTAGATTTGATTTGCTGGTGCTTAACAAGGTACAGACATTATGCACAATTACTTTGCACTATTAGAGCAATACCAGGGCATTCTAGACATACTGGGAAATACTGATTCAAAAGCCATTTCCAACAGTGTCTTTGATTCTTTTTTTAGATTTTTATGATCTGCCCTTTCTAATAGTCTTCAGAGTATCTATTTCAATATGATTTGGGCCACTTATATTTCAGTACTTTAGTATTTTCTGGGTTCTTTCATGAAGCTATAAAAAGTAGATGCCATCAGTACTTTATGTGCCTCATTCAACCTGTAAGAAGGAGCAATCTAAGTCAAAATATTAGTGATGTTTTGATTTATGAAACACCACAAAATAATAAAAGAGTTTTTCTATTACACACAAGGAAATATTCTCTTTTCCACTATCACAGAAAATCAGTCATGCTTTCACTTTCCAAAGATAATAATATATTCAGTATTAACACATTATTTAATCGGTTATGCCCAGAGCAGATCATGTTTTTTTTTTATCAGAGGTAAAGATGGAAGGGAATGGTATATCTCTCTCAAAACAGTAATTCCTTCACTGTTGTATTACTTATTTCCACCCCTGGTTTGTCAGTGTATTTCTCCTTTTCGTAAGAGCAGAAAGGAAAAGATTATGAATGCAGACAGCAAAGTTTTCTATTAAACTGCCTAGTGTCTCCTTACTTATTCCATTACAGTTACAATGACTGATTTTTGTGTGACTATACCTGAACCTTTTATTTTTGCCAGTCTGGACTATGTGATTTATTTTTCTAACCTCTATTCAGTTCTCCAGCAGTGCTAGCCACTAAACTCCCACTGCAATCAATCAAGAAGTCTCCTTACACATTCTGTGCTTTTTCCAACTCTATCAGCTTTTTCTATCCTTTCCCTAGAGAAGACTATTCCATGGATGAATGGATTTCAAATTTAGGAACTTGATTCTGACCAAATTACTTGCATTTAACTCCTTGAGGATGTACAGTGTGTACCCCACTTCTCTTTTTATGTCTTGCTTCTTTACTGAAAGCAAGAAAACAAATTTAAAATTATAAAATCAGAAATAAATAACTGATCTGTGTTTTTCTCACCAACTATGACTGCTCACCATATAAGAACCAGAAAATATTATCTTTAGCAAAGAAACTATGATAGGTTTGACTAAGTTTCACTTGAGAACATCTCTGTTAAATTTCAAAATTCTTTATGTCTTGTTTTTATTATTTACCTATATCTTAAAGAACAGGTCTCCAGATATCGATGTGTGTTTTTAACATGTCTGCTACAAAGCTAAACAGGTCTCTGTGTTCAAAACATGTATCACATTTAATTATGCAATACTGTACAGCTTCAGCAGTCAAATACCAAGAGAATTCAATTCTCCACTGAAAGAGAAATTCTGAAAATAGACTTATGACTTCTTGTTTCCCCAAGTCAAAATCAGCAAGTTATTCAGCCTGAACATATTATACGAACAAAACTTTCTTAGTCTTAAACAGAACTTGCTTCTTAGAAGGAACTTACTTTATTTTCTGCACTAGTTCTGCAGTCATCAGCATTATTTGGAAACAACATCTAAAACACTTGCCACTTAATGGAAACTGCAGAGTTTTACAATTGCCTGGCTTTGTAATTTCTGAAACCAAACCAAGCCAATCAACCAAAGGAAATCTCTTTCATGAATTTGTTATTTACATATAAAGCAGACAGGAAAAAGGTATTTTGTTAACTCTGGAGACACAGTTTAAGAAGGTTTTAAAAGATTAGGAAGTATAATGACAGGTGCACAGTGTTCCTTGAAATGAGACAGGAAGTGAGTACGAGACAGAACTTTATGGCATCATCCTCCTATAAAACTAAACTGACAAACTGTTCTCTCTTAATAATGACTATATGCTAACATTTACAATCAAGTACTGTACCTTTACTTGACCTCTAACACATTGTACTGCACTAATTGCCTTGACTATTCAAATAATGACAGCCAAGCCCTAGTTTACTTCCATATTCCTTTTGCCTGAGATTATTTTAAAATATTTTCCTGAAATATTAAACTCGGCAGTGGTTTCGTATTCAACAAAACCTTGAAGTTCAAGAAAACCGACACATCATCATCTCAAAACTTAACATCTCACTGTGTAACCTTTCAGCTAATGGTTCTAGTAAAACCCACCCTCAGAAGACACCAGTGACAGTGGTGTTCTCCTTCTCAACAGTTACCAGCACCGTTTGTTATTACAATTCCACCATTCCCAAGGAAAGCCTATTTCAAGGCCACAGTCAAAAATGTATCTTCTTGTTTAGAGTTGGAGTCCATTTACCGATTTTCTCTGTCTTTGCACCCGAAATACAAACTAATAGTGATACGAAAGTATCTGTTTAAGATCTGTCATCAGCACTTAATATCTAGACAGAATATCTGGACCCCTCTGCGAATCAAACCATAGTTTGACTGCAGGTTTGCTATTGTTGAAACTTTCAAAACCTCAGAGACTGAATGCTTCAACAGAATAAGTCCTGGGTCCTCCAGTGTTGGAGTCTTACTGACATCTAAAATAAAACAAGCTTAACAAAGAGAGCAAACACAGAAGAAACATTAATCAAACTTTAATATTGAACACCTGACTTTGAAGTGCCATGAGTGCTTACAGTTCCCACTGCTTTCACATTACTTACCTTTGATTATATTTTTATAAAATATATAGAGAACATTGCTTTATCACTATTTTAATCACAATTACTCTGTTCCTGCAAATACTCAAAATCTTAAAGTTGGCTATACAATAACCTTTGAGCTAGCATTTCAAGCAAGTGCAAGTCCTAAGATGCAAATGTACCAGCTTGGAGAGCATAAGCATGCTTCTCAAAAAGAGGGAGGAATATTATGCCTCTTGAACATAGATTTACTTTGCAGTAACAGTCAATAACAAGAGTTAGAAGCAAACAGTTAAAGGGTAGTATGCTTTCACCCATGACTACAGGGCTGTGGTTATGCAGAGTTAACTGCAAAGTTTGGAGGAAGAAGGCAACAGGACTATCTCAGTGTTCTGGCATAGAATAACATCAAAGTAATTTGCCATGGGTAACAATTAATAAAAAAGCTGTGGAATATAAAATATCTGCTAATTGCTATAGCACAGACTACAGCCATTACATTACATTAGATTACATTACCAGTATGACCTTTCGCAATGTACTAAGTAGAGCAGCTAGGTATCTACACTCACCTCATACAGTAAATAGAACGAAGCAGCATTCTTGGGTCTGTCTTTTCTCCTCTTAATTTCTTCACATATGCTGTGTAGCCTAAACTATTAAACTGCAAACCGTAAACTTGGGTTCATAAATAAACCCATTAATGACTTTTATCTCAGCTCTTTTATGACTTATCTCAACGATCATTTCCCTGCATTGAAAATTCACTTCAGGGGCTAACGAAGCATATCAGTAAAGTGTTCAAAAGTAGTCTGAGGAGACTGGTGTGAATAGTGCCTGTCTCCCACACCCGCATCCTACCATCCTGTCGAGCACAAAGTTAAGGTGAACTCTGTTCACTGTTGTCCACCCAGATGTTCTAGATATTTTATCAGAAGTTCTGGCAAACTTTTAAAAACAGGAATTCAGAGTAATAAATTTCAAGTTTTAAAAAAGAAAATATGTTTAAACATATGTATGTATACAGTTTAGATATTGTATTATAAAAACAATGTATTATGTAAAATATATCTTATTCTCTTTATTTTAGTTTGAGATTCTATGTTTACTAGAAGCTTTTCTTCTTTTCACCTAGTTTTAGGCTTCATCCAGATCTCTTAAAGCAATGTTCTCACTGTTTGCAGGGGGATTTGGATCAAACCTTGTAGACCTAAACATGAAAAATTGTAGTTGACTGTAAAGTATCTTTATTGCGTGACCTGATATGGTCATGTACTGTTTTTGAAATAGAAATAAATTACCTACTTTATAATCCTAACACACAGAATTAAACAGAAATAAAGCCTTAAGCATAACAATTTTTGATATGGAAAACATACTACTTATGTATGTTTATAATATCTGATCAGGAAATAATAGGCAACAGAGAGGAAGTTCTTGATATTACTTCATTAATCTTTGGTGTTAGTTTTGAGTCATTATTCAAGGCATATAGAAAGAATAGAAAATCTGCACAAACAAGAAGTAAAAGTAATCTGACAAATCATTCCAAAAATGTTGCCATATTTCCCTCTAACATCTATCTGAACATAGAAAGTAATAAAAACTAATACAATGAAAGAGACTCTAGAACATTTCCAAAGGGAAAGAAAAACATAAATGCAAGGCCTAATCCAGGCAATATAGTACTTTCATAGAGGTAGGGTCAGGAAAGGCAAAAAGTGGCCTAAAAACACAGAATGGTTGTTTTGCGAGTCCTAGCTGTAACGCAAGTCATGACAGGAAAGCTACCAACATGGAAGATATGCTAAAGCATACCAAGACACCAGTTTGCTTGCTAAATGAACATAGCATTGTACTTACACAAGGATGAAACAGAAAAAGGCAGACAAAGCTTGGTGAAAAAATATTGAGGGCTAGATCTGACTCTCCCTTTCTCCTAATAGTATCTCCTGTATATGATATTCAGTATCCTGACTGCAAGGATTTTGCAGAACATTCACAGGCCCTTACTGGCAGAAATTAGGAAGAGGCATATTAATGCTGCAACATATAGGCTGGACCCTGCCATACAGACCTGCTAAAACATAGCTCAGAATACTTAGCAAACTGGTAAGTATTCTTTGCCACTCCACGGCACTATTTTTTTAGTGGGCCTATTTCACAAGCAAGAGACGAATGAGTCATGAACGATTTCATAACGGGTCTGCAGAAGTTAGTCCAACACCATGTCTGTGGGAGAACTGAGCTGGACAGGCTATTAGAGCACTGAAGAACAAGGAGAAGGAGTCCAACACCATCATTAAGAAACACAGAATAAAGAGCATAGAGTATGTGTAAACAGGAAACAAAGGAAGTCTTGCATTTCATCCTGACCACAGTGTCTAATTGTCATGGATAAGAAAAAATAAACGATTCTTTTCAAACTACTTATGTGCACAACCAAGCCGCCATTGTATTCTGTGTACTGCCATGTCTACCTAAAACCACCTTGCTACAGTCCTGTGACAACATTATTTCTTCAACAGTAGTCAGTGACTAAGCTTGGAACTATGGTAGATTCTTGTGGCAGGAATGGCAGAATTTTAATGCAGGTCATCTGAATTTTATTTTGATTTATGACAGACATACTTTGTTAGAACTAGGTCTTTGGTCAAGAGTTCAGTCAATAAAACTCAGCAACTTTATTTTTTCTTTCTTCTAGATTTTTCTTATCGAGGACTCTCAGCTAATACCTCAACTAAGACACAGTCCATACAATGAGCTCCTTAGCTATGGAAGCTATTCCTTCTTATTCTAATTATTCCAGTTGACCCTAATGCCAAGATCTGTTGTTGCCCAAGAGTTAAAGAATTATTTCACCTACTTTCTTAAAAGAGAGGGACTACTCCAGATCTCCCAGTTCTTAATAAATTAAATCTATTTAATCTATTTTAGTAGCTGTATGGCTCCACTAGCACAAATCATTACAAGTTTTTCAGTGAAAGTTACAGAGTAGTGTGGGAAAACCAACAGGGAAGTCTTCGGTATAGTTCAGGATAACACAGGATAGCTCTCCCTCCGTGTACACAGAAAAGTGGAGAAACTTTTTAGGATCTGTAGTTATTAAATCTAATATGAACCTAGTGATCCAGACTTGTTAATATGGTGTAGCAAAAAAAAAATAACTGGAAGATAAAAAAGTGACAGCTGCTAATCAGACCTCCCAATAAGTAGCATAAGAATAACTAGACAGAAAACCTTATTTCCAAAAAAAAAAAAAAAAAAAAAAAAAAAAAACCAACTCCTTCAAAACAAAATTTTGTAAAATAATTTCAGATAAGTCACTTCAAGCAAATCAAAACATGCCTTTAAAACTTTTAGGCAACCCTTTAAATATTGAAGTCAATTCAAAGTAATGACTTTGAACTTTCCTTTGAATTTTTAAAGCAGTATTTTTGTCCATCATCAAAACATTGAGGACTTTCCTTCCTTGGAGATCTTTAAAAGCTGTCTGGATGTGGTCCTGGGCAACCTGCGCTAGGTGTCCCTGCTTGAACAGGGGATTGGACCAGATGACCTCCAGAGGTCCCTTCCAACCTCAACCATTCTGTGATTCTGCGATACTGTGATTTTGTGATTTGAGCTAGAATTTTTATCCTGCCACATTTCTTCAAAATTAATATACTTTTCAGTTTCAACAAAAACAATAAATTTAAAAAAGAAGTCTGATTTAATAACAGCTCCCTTCATCATCCAAACAGCTTTCCAGGAATTGTGATATTTTCTTTCTTCTTTGGGGTTTTGTTAAGCATAACTGTGCAGCAAACTCTGTGGAGAAACCTGTAGTCTGGAAAGCCTTCAGGTCTCTAGACAGCTTTGTTGCGACTCTCATTGCTTCAGAGATTTCTCCATCCAGGCAGTTCTCATTCCCTCCTGTATGCAGTCTCAAGACTATTTAGCCAGAAAGGCCAAAACAGGTTTTGACAGTATACAGTACTAACAAAAATTATAGCAATTTATAGCATGTGATAATTGAGTCATTATGTTCAGACTGCAACAACTACATGAAGGAAAATTTTTATAATAGCTTAGATGTTAACTGCTTACATATTTTCTTTAGACAGGTCTGGATTGGTTATAAAAACGGCAGAGCACTTGCTGATGGTCTACCTAGGACACAGACGGGCCAAATCCTTCTAGATAAGGGAGGCCTACAATGCTGAACAGACCCATTCAGGTATCCACTTGTATCCATGCTATGTCATATAAACAAAAGGTTGATGTAGTCCTGGTCTAAATGGTCCTTTGACCACATCTTTGAGTATCAAATCACAGGCTGCACTGCATGGCAGTTATGGTGGCACGCTAAACACTTTTTTTGGCTCATCTGGTAAATCTGATCCAGCCTGAACTCTAAACTTAAATAAAATTAATTGCCATCAGCAACTTTAAGCAGCTTTTATTTATGGAAATAGCAGAGGGATGTTTGTAAGTAATCAGACAGCTAATGGATGCATCACTAGATATGACTTGCAAACTTTTGCCAGAAGTGTCAGCTTTCATTTATGACTAGACAGACAATTGCATTTTTTTTTCAAACTTTTTGGTTGTTCACAATTTCTATCTCTAGGGCTGACTCTACCAAGAAAACAAAATGATAACAGAGACAAAATGTGAATATTGTATCCTAAAACAACTGATCACACCAACTGTCCAAACGGGACAAATCAACAAAACCAAATCATATCATGCTTACATTCAGATCTTCTCAGTAGAATAAGAATAATCTTATTTTGCCTGTCTGTGGAGAAGGGGTTGTGATGAAGCAGCTCCAGAAAAGAAAAAGAGTTAAGTGATACAGGCGTGGTGAAGAGATGTCAGGAGAGGTCTGGAAAGCCAACCTTGCAACAGCTACTGCTTTTATCAGTATGAGACGTCACTCATAGAGAATCAAAAAAACTATGGGAAATAGTTATATTAAAAACATATTACAATAATCAGAAGTACATGATTTTCCTCCTTTTTGGCACTTAAAGTAGTAAAATATCATAATTTTAGAACAGAAATGAGGCAAAAGCATACTAGACAAGATATTGGCCATACACACTTCTGCTGACTTCTTGACCATGAAACTAACCTTGCATACCAGTAATGTCATTAGTTTTAAAAGAATTCTATGAAGAATAATTCTAGCTATGAATCATGCACCCTATCTTTTTACATAGCTGTTATATTGTAAACTGGCAAGTATGAAAAGCAGCTGTTCTACTTGTAACGTTGATAGCCCAAAAGAATTTAAAAGCCTCATAGCTTAAATACATTAAATAATTTGTGTATTCTCATTCAAACTACACTGTTTTATACTTAAATATTCTTTAAACCAGTTTTGTTATTCCTTGCAAATGCAATCCTTGCTATTTCATCTAAAAGTTACAAGCCTCCCTGTTCTGTGAAAACAATCACTTTCCAGGAAGTAATAGTATCAGAGGTTTCTTGGAGTTTGGGTTTACTAAAAAAACAAAACTAGCATAACAGTGTTATCTTCCACTTAGAACTGACTTCTGCATGGTCTTTCAAATATAAAGGTATAAAAATCTCTTGAACTAGCTGATCTCTGAACTGTCCATCAATAAGAAATACCCTGTTCTTTATCTGACCATATCCAGGCCCATATGAGGTTGAGTAGATTTGCTCCATCCATTTGGAGAGAGGTAGGAATGTTAGAACCATAATCACCAGATCTGCACTGTGCTGAGAAAACAGGTTTGCCTCTATGTTTGTGTGAGACAGTGTATAGCAATGTGGTGAACTGCAGACTATTTTGGTTCCTTCTGCATTTCTGTTCTTTCTTGTCTCTTCTGCATTTCAAAAGAAAGCAGAAATCCATGCATTCTTTTTGCAATGATGGTTGTGTTCTTTTCTCCCCTTCACAGTCTAAGGGAGCTGCATACAAAAAACACATTTGATTCCTTCTTCAAGATAATCAAAGTGTGGTCTAGCCAGTCACTGCAACTGACAAGGTTCCTCTGCTAACATTCACAGTTGTGAGCCGTGAGAGTGGCTCTAGGACAAAATTATAATGAGGAACTACCACTCAAACAAGCTGCTCAAACCTTTCATTACAGTTTAATAAAGTACTAGAAGTACCACTCAGTCCTTTCCACTGTTTGTTAATGTGAACAAACATATCCTGTTATTTTCGAGACCACTTCTGCAAGATGCAGTCCTAGTGCAAAGCACTGGAACAGCAGCATCATTGCCAGCTATTCATCCTGAAGATCTGCTAATAATGTTAACACCTGTAAATGTTGCTAGTAATTGACATTCATGTAAAGCTGGTTTACTCCAATTTTATTTTTCTCACTGAGCAGACTAGTGCCTCAGCCACCACAAGGTATCTGTGGTATAAGAAATGCTAGAATTAGTGGACACCTGGATAAATAAAGTCTATTTGGGAGAGTCAATACAACTTCTGTAAAGTGACATTGTCTTACAAACCTCTTGGAGTTCTCTGCAGAGTTCAGTCATGCTACATGGGTAAATGTGACCCAGATGACCCAGTTCACCTGGATATCCAGAAAGCGTTTGGCAAAAACTTTTGCCAAAGGCTTTAAAGGAAGGTAAGCAGCCACTACATAATATGGAAGGTTATGGGATGGATAAATGGTTAAAAGGTAGAGTGTATGAACAAACATGAATCAGTAAGAAGGCGAGAGTCACCAGTGGAGTTCCACAGGGGTCTTTGCTGGGATCCATATTAGTTAACATATTCAGAAAGTACCTGGGAAAGCAGTAAAGCAGTAAAAAGTCTGTTGATGATACAAAGCTATTCAAGGTAGTAGATGCCTCGAAGGCAAACTGTAAAGAACTGCACAATTGAGTCACTTATAAGACGGAGTGACTAAGCCATAAAATAACAAATAAAATTCAATGTTGGTAAGTGTAGACAGGGCCCTGAGTGCACTAAAGGCCCTTAACTGGCTTTCAGTTCTTGCTGGACCTGTGCTGTAGGTGTACATGTCTCCAGTCCTGTCTCTGGCCCTGTTTTCAGACTTGTGACTCCCTGGGTGGACCCTGCACCTGGTGCATTGCCTCATCCTGTCTCTTCATCCTGCTCAAATGGGACTGTACCTGGTTAGTGAGGGCCCTGTCTGCTTTAGGTCACCCCCACTCCCAGATCCTCCCCATCTCGTAGCCCACCTCACTCCTGCTGCTCCCAGCTATCTGACAGCCCAGGGCACGTGTGGGTGCCCCAGCCTGGGCTTAAATCAAGCCCTCAAACCACAGACAGAGGGTGTCTGGGTGGGGGTCCCAGGTGGGGATGGTGAGTGCAAGTGAGGGAGTAGTCAAGTACTCTTCAAGCTGGGAAAGAGATGGTGGAGATTTGTCAAAAGCCTACAAAAATCTGTGGGTTACAGGGAAAAGGGAGAGAGGGATTTTCTGCTTACTATCTTCCATAACAAGGGGCCACCAAATGAAGCCAGGTTCAAAATAAGCAGAACAAGGCAATTCTTTGTGCAGCAGGAAGTGAACACATGGCACTCCCTGCCTCAAGACAGCTGTGGATATGAGGGTTCAAAGGGAGACTGGGCAACCAGTTGGCAGTAATCCATTTCAGGCTACTAAACAGGCAAGCCACACCAGCCTCAGTGATATTTCAATTCCTGAAATGGAAAAAAACAGGTTTGCCTCTATGTTGGGGAAAAAAAGTCTAGGAGAACTTGCATCATGCACATAAGCCTTATTTTAACGCTTACAGTCCAGGTGCCCATCTATGACCACTGAGCTTCTTGGACCCCTGGGCTAAACCAGTAGTAGATCTACTTCTGTTCCAAGTGCAAATGGGGATCAGGATGATGTCCATAGTTACAGAACGATTAAATTATTTGATGACTTGTAATCCAAAGACTGCAACAATTATTAAACATTTCTTAATTTCTGGAAGACTCATTTGTCCTACCACTAGCTACACGTCTGGAGAAGAAAAAAAGCAATCTCAGCTCTGAAGGAAATCCTTTTTCAAATCTGATGCTTTATGAATTTTAAAATCCTTGTTCTTTTTGAGGATGTTGGCATCAAACACACTAAGGAAGCAGGGGGACACTTGGCACTGCATGCCAGTTGCAGTCTTTTATCTAGCAGAAGATCTTCACATCAAAGATATCCTACCCTTGACTAATTTTTTATTTATTTTTTTATTATTTTCTTTTTGGCTAAATAAGGAGGCATCTTTCTACAAAGCTCTGGGCACCCTGCCATTACTTCAGATACACAGAAAGATTTCATGCATTTTAGAGAGCCCTACATCCTATCAAAATGCCACCTTCATTCAAACCTCATTCCACACAGGACCTACTCATCCAAACTCCAACACTCCCCAAGTGCTTCTCCACATGCTAGCACCAGAGAAAGAGAAGCCTTAACACTTCTTCTCTAGATTGGTATTTTCTTGTCTCTCTTTTGCTAAGTGAATTGAATCTCCTGCTCCAAATGCAGCGTTGTGTGTGTGTTTTGTTGTTGTTGTTGTTGTTTTTCACAGTATTTCCCTGGAAAGAATACTGGAGAAGATAGAGAAAAGATATATGACAAATGTGCAATGAGAAATCCCCTTGAAGTTATGGATGCGGAATATAAAATTGAAAGAGAAAAAAAATTGTACATGTGATACATGTCAAAAGTACTACAACAAAATACCTCTATATTTCTTTTTTTCATTTCCATTATGAAATGATATGTTCTAGTATTACACAGGTCATACAGAACCAGGCTGCTATTGTTCCAACTGCTGGGTCATTCAAAGGCTGCAATAAATAATGAAATTGAAAGTTCTTCTACTGTTAAACAAATTGCTTCACAATTGCTTCAAGTGGCTTAATTACTCCAATCACTGTCAATCTCAGCTTCCTCAAACTGTCTCAAAAATGTGGTGGAAAACATCCTAATTAAGTGAGAAGCCAAAAATGAATGAGATAAGAAAAATAAGTAAATGTTTTGTTAAGAAGACTTTCGTCTCTGCATATGGGTTACATTAAAATTCTAAGTAAGCATCTCTAACAGTAATTATATTGTGTCTGCATATACATATACACACACATGCCAACATTAGAAACCACTCCCAGGAACATGCAGACACTATTAGGATTGTAAAATCAAGGACTCTGAAGTTAGGAAATGCCAGAGTTAACCTTCATTTGGCCTTTGTATGCAGATAATTGAAAAAAAATCTTCAATTACATAATCACACACTACTGTTTTTGCAGGACCTCATTCAGTGCACAGGAAGGACAAATTCCATGCAATAAGCAACTTTCCAGAATCCTGCTTTACCTCCATTCTTCGATGTGTGACCCTCAGCCTTGAATTCAAATCCTCTCCTGAGACAGAATCACTGATTTCCTCAGGAGATCTTCTGTGGTGTTCTTTGGAATAACATTTGACTGTTTCTCAAAGAGTCATTAATTAAAAGCTTACATTCTGACTGTGAGGGAAGAAGTACTCTTAACTTCTTTTTATAGAAAGGGAATTGGGGAATATCAAGATGAGAAGTATCCTCTGATATTGGGTGTGTAATTTCAGACACACAGGACTTAAATTTATTCACGATTTGTAGCATTATGTAGATGTTGGTAATTATAGTCAACATAGTTCCTATTCACTTCAACTGCAATTCTAAGTGCAAATCACTCTTCACACAGCTTCAGAATAGGCACAGAAACTGAGACACAGGAAAGAAAGCCATGGAAATAATTTGCTCAGCAACCCCTAGCAGGCAAGACTCAGAGACAGCATTTAGTTTTCTAGGACATCATTTAACCATCCACGCTGTGAGATCTTCTTGCAATCCAATGCCTTGTTTAGTATATATATTTGAGCTCTGGGCACACATTAAGCAAAGGCCTTACAAACCATATTGTCTTCATTCTCCTAGCAAGTCTGCTCTGTACAAAGCTGGAGGCCAATGACAAAAAGCAGGTGAGTGTAATTAAAATACCATCATGGTGGATGTGAAAATGAAAAATTGCATAGGCAAATGCAATTCTTCAATTCTGTTATTTCCAGATTGTTGAATTGCTGGCTTTCCCACCTTAGTATTTTCTTAATATTAATTTCTTCATAAGGTTTTCTTCTCCTATTTAAAATATGTCAAACTTTGAAAAAAGCCATTGTGTGACAGTCGAAGGAAACATACATCACTGGTTTATGCCTTTATTTCCATCACACAGATATCTGACATTTCAACAGAAGTAGTAACAAGTGCTGATTTTAGATTATCATTCGCTGTTTTGGTTCACTGTCTGAATCACAATCTTTTCCTCACCTCCACATACAACAGGAAATGATTAGAAAGCTAAAAAAAAAAAAAAAAAAAAAAAAAGTCTTACTCTGTCAGAATTGGTAAGAATGAAGTGTTGCATTACTCTAAAGCAGCAACAGACAAGTAAGAGACATTTAATAGCATGTGAAATTTCAGAAATAAAGTTACTGAGTGTGTCATAACTAGAAAAAAATAAATTACAGAGAAAGAGCAATATCAAGGAAAATGAACAGCTGAAATGGTCTAAATTTCCATATGAAGTTGGGAGCCTAGTTATTCTCTCAAGCCTCTCATACTGTTGATGATAAAAAGCTATTCACAATGAAAAACATTATTCACACAAGTTTCATCCAGATATATTTTTCTATCACCAAAGCAGCCCATACTCAAGAACATAATTTACTTCAAGTGTGGACAAAGGTTCTGTGCTATTGGGCTAGACTTATAAATCTGTCAGCACTCACAGACAATATAGGAGATCCACCTGCACAACCAAATATACACATTAATGTGTTTCCATATGGGTATTTGTCCTTAAGCGGTTCCAAATATTTAGCTCAAAAGTTTACTATATTAAAGGCTAAGATGCATAATAAACACATGCTATTTTATAGGCATTTTTTATCAGTATTGGTTGTGGAAATGTTTTCATTATGCACATGTAATTAATATTAATTGTATTTCTAAGCAGTGCCAAGAACAATTCAAGCATCATTATTTATGGCAGTATACAAGAAGCACAGGGTAATAGCCAATTCTGCATCCAAACAATGTACCTCCAGGAGCCTCTAATTATGCTAATTCCTATTAATTTATTTATGGAAGATCACACTACATGAAGAAAATAATAAAATACCTTCAGTATTACTATTTAACATTTGTGTTATAACTTTAAGTGGACAACCTTCTTGGAGTTTCATTATAACTTCAGAAACACGGAAAGTGAATCTTCTTGAAGTTTCTATGTATAAATATACACTATAATCCCAAGAAAATTCCATATGAGAGCACATTTACTAGATCAACATTTAGACTGGGCATTCAGTGTGTTTCATAATTGTTGATAAATTGGTAAGTATAGCCCAAGAATGGTATCTAACGGTGTAGATTATCTCCTTGCTTTCAGGTAACTGGTTCTTGAATGTTTAGACTACCTTGGTGATATGAAGTCTACTTGCATAGCATTTGATTTTCATGATATTTGTTACTGTAAGTATCTGTATACACACTTGTAAGTTTAAGGTCCAATGATGTACGTTTATGAGCAATGATATAAAAGGACTAATGAGGACTATTTATGAGAACTTTTATGAGGGTCAGATAAACAACTGAACTACAAAGATGAAGACAACCAAATTATGACAAACTATAAAGAACAAATTGCAAGTACGACAAGCTTCTTAGAAAGAAAAAACAATGTTTCCCTTAATTCTCACGAATTGCTATTAAGTAATTTATGTTTGTGACTCACAAAGTTCATGTTTTGATGATCAGAATTTCTTGCTTTTAAAATATGCAAGTTTATTTTCCATTCTGCTGTCTCTTTGTGTCATTCCTTACAATGAAAGCTAATACAAATCTAATGTGAAATATCATGAATTGCTAAAAGACTAGATTTTTTTTTTTTTTGGTAGCTTGGCTTGATCCCTGCTAACAGGAGATGTTTCATCAGATTTTCACATATCTCAAAGTGAATAAACACAGTAGCTAATTAAGATAATAAGCATTGCAGACCCCACCCTAATGATTAAAACTCTGGCCAGGCTGGACTGTCTTCTCACTAGAAACACACACACAATATAGTAAAAACATTATGAAACCTCAAAATATCTTTCATGCCACTATGATCAAAAGTAATCCATTTAACGAAGAAAAAGAAAGCTTTTTTCTATGTGTTAGGATTAAATATAGATTATGGACAGATGGATAGATAGGCAGAAACAAGAAGAGATGTCTGTATTCTTATGATCTTTTAATGGGCTCTGACAGTTACTTATCATCAACAAGATGCAACAAACTTAGCTGAAAACAGGGTGATAAAGCAAAAACACTGTCTTCTCCTTAGCTGAGTTTTTGAGAGTGCTGAGAATGCTCATTTCCCAGTGAATCATTGGAAATCTGAGGTGCTCAGAACTCCTACAAATGGCAGTGTTCTTTATAAAGTCTGAAAAGTGTTGAAAGAGGAAGTCTTTCAATATCAGTGCTTCGAGGAGTTTGTGCATTTGAGTTTCTTTCTTTTTTTTTTTTTTGCTGGGGCTCGAGTCAGTTCTTAAGTACCAAATCAGGATTCACATGACATGGGGATTACACAGACAAAAAGCACAATACAAAACTCTCTTCCCTTTCAAGCATTACTGGGTGAGATCACAGTAATGTGCAGACAAAATCCAGAAGTTACAACATATAATTGCTGCCAAGTGTACACAGCAACTCTTCCTTCGTTCTTCAAGCCTTTTCCCCTTCAACACACTGAATAGCAATACTGCAGCACTATGCAAGTTAAATCTTTTAAAGGCATGGAGCAGAACTTTGGCTTCCTCTGACATAACAATGCTGTTTGGCCAAGACATCAACTTCCAAATAATTTCTATTTGGACATGTAGCGAGGGATTTTCAAAAGTGCTCAGTGGCAGGGTACAAAGGGCAATGAACTTGCACTGACTTCAGTGGAACCAAATAAAACCCAATGTCATGCAGTCCAGTTAAAATGGAGGAACCTTCAGCTTATATCTAACTGAACGTTTACTGCAGATTTTCCTTATACCTTATTCCAAAATATGCACAAAACTACTTCAAGGTTAAAGCATGTCTGCCTCAATTTCAGCATTTCTAAGCATATGAAAAAGCAAACGACAGGCTTACTATGAATTTATGTTATGATCTTTTCAATCATGTTATTAGTAAGAAAATTATTTTTCATTACCTTCTTGAAAAAAGCTTTTGTCTAAGAAAAAATAATTGTTTTAGAAATAAGAAAATACAGGGAAATTTTAAAATTAACAATGTCATTTTCTTCCTTCAAATTCAGAATATTTATTACACCAGAAAACTGATTAAGATGATAAGGAAAGATATATGTTTTTAAAACAATAGCCTTAAAAACTGGACTCTTCTAAGCTCCATTTCCATTTCTAGCATCTGATACATTCCATTGGTATGACATGCTATTTAGATAAGATTTATGCAGCCAAGCACAAGAAAATATGCATTTTTTTTCCTAGGATCTTAAGTTCAGTTATCGATTATATAATCAAATTGCCAGTCACTCAATATTGGCATGTTATAAACAATACAGAGCAACTTCAGATACCTTTATAGACTGTAGCAGTCAATGGAGTCAGTAACTACAGGAGTCGCCTACAAGAGAATATTTGCTATCATGTACATCAACACTGCCAACAACGAGGTGAGGGTGAGGGGGGGACTCCCCAAGACTAAAGGCAACTGGCTAAGCCAGACATATATTATTTGCAGGTAACTTTTAAGTTACTAATGTGTGGCAAGTGATTTAGAAGCCAGTCATTTGCTCTTACCCACTTGAAAAATATGCGCACAGTTTTTATTAGAGGGAGTGTATGTATAAACAGAGGTTTGCCTTTTTAATCCTCAGCACTATCTTCTGATTGCGATATGCCACCAGAGGGAGAAATTTATTATTGTATCAATGCGACTTCTACCATTTGGACTATCACTGGAACCCTTCTAAGAACAGAGAAGGGTTGAATGCAATTTCTTTGTAGCATAGAGAAATAATCAGCTTAACAGAACAGCAATTCTCCACATACAGAGACAGACAGAGGGAAGACCCGACTGGTGGTATTGTTGCTATACGACGTCTTTGCCAGTTCAAGTGGCAAGATTTTAGCAGAAGCATACCCAATTCAAAATAAGATCAAAATACTGAACAGCACGGAAACAATAAATGGCCAAAATCTGACAGGTCAAAGAAAAAAGCCTACGTTTCATAAACTAGTTACACAATAAACTGTAACTAGAGCAGTTGGTGTACACACCAAATCTGATATACCAGGCTTATATATGGAAGGGGAGAATTTCATTGCTTTTATAGTTACACTTTCTTTAAATATTATTATTAAACTACTTTTTTAAACCCACAAAATCTTAACTTATATAAATGATGTTTTTGTTCAACACCAGCATTACTTCTTTTTATTTTTGTCTGCATATTACAGATATGATTTCTTGAAATATAACAATTTGCTAAACCAATATTAAAAGCCAAGATAAGCTGAATACAGTTTGGGGGATTTGTTGTTCAAAACATTGAATAGATAGATATACACACCCTGCACAAAACCTTTAAGTTGTTTTAGCTTTCAGTACAAAAGACATATTATTGGTGTTCCTTTGCATACATTTAAGAACTCAGCTGGCAACATGATTTCAGGATTACTTGCATGCTTCCCGTTTCTTTAAAGTGCAATATGATATATCACTAATGTACTTTGGAACTGGAAAACATTTAGACAGAATTAGAAGGAGAAATAGTAAAAGATTTAAAATTTAAACCTGCTTCTAAGCATTTCCTGTACATTCAAGATAAGGAGCAATAAACACACTTCCCCTCACACCGCAAAACAAAAATTACTGAGGACTGCATCACTTGTACAAATGCCTCTGTGATAACTTCAACCATGAGGTCTTTTTCTCCACGTAAAAAGCAAGTTCTGACAAAAAATGACTTCAGCTTCATAGTATGGGTTTGTCACCGCACAGTTCTTAATTAGAAGAACTGCGAGAAGCCAGAGCATGCATCTGAACAAAACAAACTCTGTTCACGACAGGGAGTTGCAGTTTTCTGTCTGACACCCATTAAGAAGCATATTCATGAGGGACAAAGCTGGAACTGGAAAAACTCTGATTGCATTGTATCCTTTCAAAAATTAGGTTAGCTGTGTGACAGTCTGTTCATGGTTCTGCCCTATGTTCTGCTAAAGCTAACTCCTGCAGATTTTTAGCATTAAAAAGCCATTGTTTTACAATGTACTGGAAGACAGCTGGACTACTTTGGAGATATTCAGAAGAAAACTGTTTTTAAGAGTGGGAACTAACTTTCTGTCATGCTTTAATTGACCAAAATATTTTCCAACAAACACTTTTTCACTCTACCAGAACTTTTAACAAATATGTTCCCCCAAAATAAGTCTCCAAAAATAAAAGTCGTCTTAATCGATATAGCTGTAGTTTTGCTGTATTAAGCAATCTGAGTTACTGCTGTGGTGGCCTTTCTTGTCAAAAGTGACTCTTTGCTACACTGGAATTTGGACAAACCACTAAATACTTAAAAGATGTTCAGAAGTTAAAGAAGGAGAAATTCACAAAACAGGAATTGCTGAGCGTGCTGGGGGGTGAGGGGTAGGGTGGGTGAAATCTTGAGGACAATTAACAAAATTGTTTCCAAATAACAAACTGAAAACCATCAGCATACTGCTCAGGCTGCTCTTGTCCCAATATGACAGACAACAGAGTAAAAACTACAAAATGGAAGATGAGAAAAAAGGCATGAGAATAACAAGTTCACAGTGGTATCAAAAAATTATGGCTGGGGTTAGGTTTAGAGTAGAAAGTGCCAATTACAAATTTTTAAAAAATAAGGCCAATAAAATTAGGTAGTGTAAATGACTCCTGGGGGTCTGACTACATAAGCAGAACTGAAACTATGAATTATGCACTTAGTTTTCCTGTACTGCAGCAAGGATTGGAGCTTAGTCTGTCATTTACAGGAACTGAGCAGACCAACAAGAACTGAATCCAGACAAAACAAGAGGTGTTTTTGGAAGCCATGCTTTCCTTTGAATTGGGTGCCTCTATTACGATATTTAGGGCAGGAGAAGTAGATTTGATTCAACATATTGCAGTAAGGGATGTATTACTCAGACACAACAACATTATTGCACTAATATTTTAGTTCAATTTGTAGAAAATGTTTACGGTCTATACCTGAAATACTTCTTTTTTTCTCATGAGAGAGATTTTTCTCTTCCATGGAGAGTGGAAGAAGTTCAGAAACAGCATGTGTGAATTATTTAATCAGATATTTCTATACACAATCTAAACAAGGAATGTATTTTCTGGGTGGGTTTTCTTATTAGTACTTCGTTCTTCTTAGTACTTCACTAAATTGTAGCTAAAGTTTCATCATTTTTCAAATTCTTGTAAAATAAAAGTCATATGTTTTTCTTCATTTTAATATTTCCTGTATATAATATACTGGGGCAAGTATATCTGTCTCAGACATCTCTATGCTAGGGTTGTAAGAAAAAGGCAGATGCTAACATTTCAGTCATCAGATAGTGACATGTGAGGCCTTGATCTAGTGAACTTTTACATGTTACACCTTATGCAAATGACTTATGCAAACCCATTAAGTAAGCAAATCTAAGATTCTAGCAAAACAATCACAGACATAACAATATGCATGCAAAACCTGCAAGATCAGCACTTCTTATTAGTTGATAAATGCTGACTTTACAATCGTAATCACTCAAGTCTGAAAGGTCTGCTGATATATAAAATCAACCATTTTAATTACCCTGTATTAACAGTCATACCTACTAAAATGCATGTCACATGATCGCTAGATTTGTATGCAAGAAACTTTTACCTGGAAAACTATTCCATTCTTAACTAAGACTGCCACTTCATGACACATTTCTCATATTACTAATCCACAAGAGAAAAAAGCAACATTCTCAAATACTTTGGTCTTTCAATGAGACAGAAAAAAAATTTGTTCTAAAATGTTTGTTCATTTTATTAAGAACAACTGACAAATACTATATAAAAATGAATTTCTTTTCCTGGTTTTCTCTGGTAGAATAACTTCTGGTAGAATAACTTCTACCAGAGGCAGCCTTTTGTAAGGCACAATCCGTTTGGCCATGAAACATTTTGTGGTCTATTGTTGGGTAGACCACTGAGCTAGATTCTTTCTTGTCTGTTGTCACAGACAATATTGAAAAAATTGTCTATATTTTTAACTTTTAACAGTGAAAAGAAAAAATGAGGCAAAAATACATCACAAAGAGATTCTAAAATCTAAAGATCATAAATATATGACCTTCAGTGAAAGTTATATTTTTTCTTTAAATCTATATTCTTCAGAAAAGTAATATAGGCTAAAGAATGTACCTAACAAAGGAATGCAATGACTCTGTAAGGTGAGGTCCTAGTCAGCTTTGACTTTTTGTGATGTTTCACCATATTCTATTTGGTTTTGGCTTACAGATGCATAACAGAGGTGGGGAAAATCACTGTGCTTTTAAGTGGGTATTGCTATGGTCAATGCAAGGAAGACCAAACACTTCAGGGAAAAGAATTATCAGCACCATCAAAAAAAAAAAAAATCAGAGCAAAAAAAGTAAACAGAAATAATGAGAGGCAGCTTCCTGTGAAATTCATTCCAACTGTGATTTACTTTTGCATTAACAAGCTGTCAACTAAGGGAAATACAAGAAAGCCAACTAGTCATTTTTCTCTGCAAGTTATGTATTAACAGAAATTCTAAACATATGCCCCAAGCCAGCAGAAGTGTAAATATTAAAGAGGACATAAAGGATTGCTTTTGATTTGTTTTGCTTAAACTAGATTAAAATACAAAAGAAGACTGACAGGGAAAGGGGACAGAATAAAAATACTTTGTAGCTATTCATTAAATGCACAGATTCCTCCTGACGAACTTCTCAGTTACATGTGAGGTTTAGATGCCTGTGCAAAGACTGAAAGTGCTAGACTGAATACTTCTTTAACTTTTTTTCAGGTTTTCTGAATTTTTCTATAATATTCAGAAATGCAATTTCCACACCTGAGTCATTGGCAATGCTCTTGGTCTCATTTGCCATCTACAGCAATATATACACACCCATTCCCACCCCAGAGATACCATGAGAGAAAAAAATATCAGTGATAACATTATAAAACCATTCCCTGCCTCCTCACCGTATGCCAGGATTATGCTGGCTGACTGGGCTAAAGTCTTGGTAAGACAAAGAGAGATAAGCTAATGTGCTGACAATTATTTCATCATTTGCTCAGCGATAGAATCTTTGGCCCTTGTCTGGGAAAGGCAGTTTCAGCTCTGTGGTGAAAAAAACACACTTCCTGACCTGGGCAGTTCGAGATAAAACTCAATCCATTTTCACAGACGGCAATGTCACTGGCTTCTGCTGCTAGCACCGGTGGCATTAGCAATGCTTCCCACCATACTCCCTCCCCATCTCTCACTTGGCTCCTGAGCACACAGGGTCACTCAGAAACCCTCCCATGAACGAGGGAGGACTTTAATCTCTCCTTTGTCTATACAGGCCCAAGTAAGCAGCACAACAGGGTGCTCCATACTGGAGACCATTATCAGCCACTTGGGTGAAGGGCCTGCTTTCAGATTTACTCTTTTTTTAGGAGTATCAGATTTACCCCTCTTTTATTGACAAATTAAACAGAGCACTTTTTTTTTTTTTCTTCAAACCACCAATAAAACTGATATGAAAATTTCAGGGACTGTAGTAGAATTAAAACCTACTCTTCGGTGAGCTCCTTAGGATTGATTAAAAATCCCTTGAGGACATGGAAACACGACTACTGACACCAATGCACTTCTCTGATGGATGAACAACAGGACAAGTGCTCACTCTGACACGAGCTGCAGTTGTGGTAATTCTGTGATAACAGCAGCGTGGAGCATAACGCAGAAACAGTGTAATAAGAATTGTAGGTGTATTCATGGCTTTATTAAAAGAAACATTTTCCACATCCTGAATAAATATGAACGTGTTTGCATGGCAGTCAAAATTTAAAATGACTACTGACTTTTACCTACTTATGTATCCATTGATTACATAAGAAGGTAAAAACTCTTATGAGGATGTTGCCATCTCCTCAAAAAGCATAAGTATTCAAAAACCCAGAAGTCCAGTACTGACAAGACACTTTACAGCTAGATTGGAAAACAACTATGCAAACTGGAATCTGCTTTTAAGGTCACCTAAGAAACTCCAGTTCTGCTCCTGGATTACAATATAAAGCATAGTCAAAACTATACTGAAACATTTGACATTTTGTTATGAGAGAAAAAAATAAAATAAAATAAAATAAAATAAAATAAAATAAAATAAAATAAAATAAAATAAAATAAAAGCAAGGAGAGACTGAACACTTGTGAACTTACACACAACTGAGCCAACTGACTTTTACTTTTTGTAATGAGCTGCTGCTTCCTTGTTTCAGATAAAAATGAGGTTATAGCAAAAGTGCAAACACCAACACAATTTTGCAGGCACAGCAAAACCACTGTCATATTCTGAGATGTGGAAATCTCCACTGAATCTCCTCACTAAGGAAGCATTACAGAAATTAGGGAAGTTCAGAAATCATCTAATCTATTTCTTAGCTCACAAGGCAAGAGGCATTTAGATTTAAACCATGTCTGGCAGACATTAGCATACATTTTCGAGGACTGAGATTCCACAGTCTACCTTTGCAATCAGCTCCACTGCCGTCTCTACATTTGATGAGATTTCCTCCCCTCATTTATCTTGCTGTAATTTAAACCTATTCTTTTTGCCCTTTCAGCTGTCCAGAAAGATCAGTCTATTCCTTCCCATTGCAGCTACCTTTTTAAATATTTTAAGCTATTATGCATTCCCCCTTCTGCCTAGTCTAGACCAAAAACTCTTAGTTCCTTCTGTCTGCCCTCATTAGTTATGTTTTGCAGAACTCTGTTCACTCTTTTTGCTCTCTTTTGAGCTCTCTGAAACCATCAAAATATACATACGAACAGGTCAGGAATGTCTGAATCTCAGATAGAAGGGGATTTAACCAATTCTGTTTAAAACACCATCATTCTAACATCTCAGCTTCTATACAGTCCTTTCTTTGGAAGAAAGCAAGGTTTTTACAAGGGAGGCAAGACACATACTTAATCATATAGGCAGGGAAACAGGCAGAGTTAAGTGACTCACTCACAACTATCAGGCACCTCTATCACAGACAGGCACAGGAACCTGTTAAGCTGCTTACTGAGCTGATCTGTATCTTCACCTCACATCACACCACATGACCTGAAGCCAGTATACCACAACAGTTAAGGATGCTGAAATTTTAATTAAGACGCTTACTATATTTTTATAATTTGCTTTTTATTTTTATTATTTCTCTCTGTCTTGCGTGTCAGAGCCCATCCATCAACTTCTCTGAGGTGTCAGATCTATATTTTCGGATTATACTTCACTGCAGCACTTGCTTGTCCATCATACCTTTCTGATCGGTTTGTGGCTGAATGTTCCTTCCACAGATAATTCCACTCCTATTCTAAGTTTTCTGCTGCGTAATCCTTCTCCTAAGCTTTGTTTCTGAAAGCAGGCCAAGTCCTGCAGTTCTTGAAAAGTTAAACTATACAATTATTACTTGTGCATTTTTTCCATGTCACAGGATGACTGATACTTTTTCCCTATGAATAGCCCTATAAATAACCCATAAAACCTGTATCTGATCATCTTAATCCCATGCTTGTATATAACCTCCTCTAGGCAAAGCTTAATAAACCTCAATAGCTTTCTAAGCTTACAGCTCACTAGCTAAGCTGGATGAATATCAGGTTTTACAATATTTCTTCTGTAACTTCAGTAAAGCTTAAGATGCCAGGGAGATTATGGATACCATATGAATCCACAGCCAAATTGACTGATACCTTTTAAGGACACACAAAAAGGTACAAGAGTAGTATTGTTTCCCACCTTGTCTGTCTTCCTCTATTAAAAAGAACAGATGAAAAGGCTGTATTTTGTGGCTATGGTTTATAACCTATGCTTTCACATCAACAAAAAAGAAAAAAGAAAAGTATGAAACCTAAGGGCCTGAAGGCAAGTACTGCCAAATGGCAGGTTGCTGGAGAGGTGCATGTCTCTTTTTCATTTCAGTCAAGTATTAACAGCAAACTATCTATGATCTCTTTCGCTGTAGAACAGCAAACACATTTGTCTGTTGAACCTGGGTATTTCAAGTGTTTCCAGCATACTGGTCTTCTTGCCCATAGGACTTACTCTTGCTATGCCACCTGCACTTTTTATAACTATGTTCTTATCAAGAGGAATTAGCAAAAATGAAAGGTCTTTCTTTAGGCCTTAGCGTTCCAGTCACCAGGCATCAGCCCACAGCAGCTGTAGATTATGGCAGTTTTTGCTGACTTGTACACTGAGGATGGCAGCTGCAGGATTACAGGGACACAAAGGCCGTCATCCAGCTGATAAGAGTCAGGTCCTAAATGTACATTCCTGGCTACACAACTTAATAAAGTTGGAAAACACGTATTGAAGTGACATGAAGCTGGAAACTGCTACTGCACACCCACTGCATTCACATGTCAGAAAACTCTGTACTTTTTATTTAGAGAAAAAAATATCAAAGAAGCTAGAAACTCTTTCTATATATAACATCTCTTTTTTCCGATAGTAAGTTTGTAATAGCAAAACTACCCATCTGATATGGAATTAGCCAAGCAGTACAAGCTGCTCCAAAATTTTCTTATGCCCCAGAATAAACTCTAGAGTTTTTTTTCCAGTAAAGCAGCTGGAGCTCCTAAAATATTTTGCACTCTAGTGGTTAGGAAAAGACATTTAGTAAATGAAATCTCTTGTTCATATGTTTAAAGAAAACAGTCACAATGTGTTACATTACTCTGTGCCCAAGCATCACTACAGACCAAGATGATGTTAAGTTTAAACTGACTGCTCTGTACAGGGCATGATTATCTTGTGTACATATAGCTTGCTGAGGAATCTTTCTGTCACTTGAATCATAAAAGATTTTAAAAATAATAAGTACATTACAGTTATTCTGCAGTTTTCAACACTAACTGAGTGAAAGGTTACTGAATACATAATCTACAGGCACAAACTTTACTGTGGAAAATCGAAGAACTACATAATTACTTGCAGTATTTCAACAACCAGAAGAAATTCAAGAGATGTAGATATTGACAAGGTAAAAGCAATGGAAAACAAAAATGAAAGAATTAGGAGTACAAAGTCAAAGAAAAAAATAACAACAAAGAATAACAGCAAAATGATAAAGAAACAACCAGAAAATTAAACAGTAGCAGTAAATATGACACAACCTATGAAAGCACAACTAATAATTATAACACATCACTTTCATCAAAATGTTACACTGTACATAAATCAGTCATACATAAGAATAATCCTTAGTCATCAGACTTAGGCGCCTAGACCATTTATTTAAGCAAGAAGATAATTTGCTAACTTACCTGCTTGCTGCATGCATATAATATACACGGTAAACAAGTAGAGACAGTGCTGCAGCTTCCATTTCCAGTGATAGCACCACATTTCACTTACATGAGACATCCTGTGAAAAAAAAAGCAAGCAACAATTCAGGATGCTTTACGAGAAGCCAAGAAAATGAGAAAATACTGTTGCTAGTGAAACTAGTAACTAGCAGTAAATACAGTACCACTTGAAAATTTTGGATGGCCCTAGTATTGCTTGAACACACACAGAAGTCTCTACACTTGCTACAGAGGGTCAGAAATGTTGTTGTCTGGTCTTTAACAGACAACAAGGTGGAAGACTGGTCATCACTGGGCTTCTAAGCACACAGGTGTGGTGATATTTCAGTAAAAGAATCAAATAGGGAGGGTTTTGCTTTTTTTTTTTTTTTTGGAGATTGTAAATTATATAACTTCTATAAATAGTAAAATAAAACCTCATATAATTTACATAGTTTACATATACAAATATATTTATGCTGTTTAAATATATAATATATACATATTTGTTATTAACTATACAAAGATGGCGTGTGAGCATTTGCCTCTGCTCTTGACCAGACTTTCCATATTTTTCAGTGCTAGTATTTTGATAGCTAAGGCATTTTCTGTTGACAACTTTAACGAAAATCCTGAAACTTTCTTTGCCAAAATCTAGGGGCTCATCTGTGCTGCTAGTCAAGTCGGGGACTTTTTTATTATTTAATAAAATAAATGCAATTATATAAAAATCCTTATTATTTATAACTTGAAGTTAAAGTTTCCTTTGACTTGAAGCGTACTTGACCTTTAATGGCTAAACCAAAATGATTCCTCCATAGTGGGCAGAAAAGGAAGCAAGAAAGGAGACTCATAATGAATCCGGTCAGAGCTTTAACCATATATTCAAAATGAACGGTGCTCTGTTACATTCCTGTCTCATTTTATTCAACAAGTCAGCAACAAGTGAAAGGGAGGAACAAATTGTGAAACAATACAAATTTTTTTGGCCAACTCCTTCCCCTTCTATTTGGTGATGACAACCAGTAACTGGCTTTAGTTCAGTAAGATATTACCCAGTTATACTGGAAGAAAATCTTTAGCAGAACCCTCAGAATATTTCACAAGTCTATTGCCAGCAACAGTACATGAGGAAGAACCACAAATAAGTAGTCGTGAAGAAACATTGATAAACACAAATGTCTTCCAGTATTAAATGTGTATTAAATACAGAAAGGAGAAAGATATTTGCAAAGGCCACTGGTATCATCTATCAGGATGGAAATGTGAAAGAGGTACGTGAAAGAAAACACAGAGGAGTTCACACTCAGTGGCAAGAAAACTTAATTTTCCTAAACTTGGGAAAACAGTCTTCCTTCTGCTCTACAGATGTTGCTGTGAACCTGCTAGTGAAACCTGAGGGCTGAAGGCAAATGCAAATCTTTTCTCAGTATCAGCTTCTGTTTCTTCCCAAAGTGAAGTTCTGTAATGTAGACAAGCCAAACTTAATGCAGCGAGATAAACCATTGTAAAGGAACAACTAATGTTTCAGTTTTAAAAGTAGTAGTTCATTAAACCGCTCCTATGGGCTAGATGCCAATGGGCCCAGGTAAATGACACTTCAACAGACTGTTGCAGTCAGTCAGCTTTCACTTCAGTGCAGTGTTACATGGTAAAAGAATCTGATTACAAAAGAAGTCCAGTTCTTTATGGGCAGTTGTATCAAATTAGGAATTTGAAGCTGATTTATTTCTCTGAGATATTGTAAAGTCAAACTTAACAAGTGTTGAAGACAAGCACTGAACACACTGGGCTCTGAAATACAAGAATCTCTTTGATGAAGCTAGACACAAAAAAAATAACCAGATTATCAAACAATAGAATTATTGTTCTTCAACTTAATGACCTATAAAACCCTAGTAAAATCTCAGACAACAGAATGCTGAGGTTTGGGAACAGTTAGTGTTCAATGTATATAATTCATAAATCCAGAATGACCTTAATATTCATTTAGAAAACTTACTTTGAACAGAAGTCCTTTTAAGACATAAAAACAGTTATATGCACATATGAACACATACAGAATGCATACATATACTCTCAGAGAGGTGAAATGGAAATGTGGATGGTCGTAACACAAGATACCAGAGATTAGAGTTATTGGGCTAGGAAACAATCATAATTATTTTTAAATTCAGAACAGATGTGTGTTGGTTTTCATCATGTTGATACATTTTCTGTCTGTTGCAACAATCACCACTTTTGATGTCTCTGTAAGCTCAGCTGCACTTTTTTGTCATTTATTAGCTGGAGGATCCAAGACACAACCTTTGATGTACGCAAGGAAAAATAACCTGACGAGTTTCTGCTGCCTCGGTCTGGAGTGTATCTATCCAGTCATATTGCCTTTAGTGCCCTTCTTAAAGAATCTGAGATTCTGTGTTAGTCTGACAGAGCTGTTATTTAATTTGGCCAATTTCTGTTTGCTAATGTTTACTTGCATTGTGGTAACACTCACAAGCCAGTACTCCACTGTGTTAGTTTACAGTCTGTTTCCTCATCCTCACTTTTGTAAAAAGCACAAATCAAGAAAGATTTCAAGAACAAGGAGAATCAACAACAGAGCAGAGCACAAATAAGTGCAGACAAGGCAGAAATGACTGACTGCAAAGATTTTTCCCCGGAGGAAAAGGCTAAATAATTATACAACTGCTATAAAAAATATACAATTCTCCACCAAAATAAACAAACAAATACATGAAAAATAGCAAACCCATCTCCTCCACTTACATTCTCTATTTCTAAAGGACAAAGCAATTTACATCACATCATTTCAGATAACAAGAAAGAAAGGCTTATCAAACTCAAACAAGAATGACCACAGAAGAAGCATGCTACCAAGCTCTTGAGTAATGCAGGCACCATGAGTAGTTTCTGTTTCTTTTGGAGAAGACTTTTGGTTATCCATGGTACACAGCACAACCTGTAGCAGAGTGCTATATATGAGCAAGAAAAACACTTATTTGTACATTTTTGAGATCTTGCATAGACAAAAAGCCAAAATTCAGAAACCTGACTGCTCACAATCTTACATTGTGATTGTGCAGAACACCTCTTTTCACACAAGAATTTGTCATGGATGGGAGTCAGCTAACACTCTGTCAAGAAAAAGGCTGCTTCCATACCAAAATCCATCTCTGATACTTTTATATGGCAGACAACTATGAAAAGGAGTCAGAGCAACTGGTAAATAGTTGCCAGGAATTTAAAAAGAAGTGAAAAGAAAAAAAGCTGCCGTTATTATTTACCTGTTCATACCCACTATGCTTATACTTATTATAAGGTTCATTTTCTTGATTATTAGTGTTTATTAATGTCTAGAGTGGAACCCAAACAGTGTATGAATAATTCAACAGAAAAAAATAGCAAACAGTTCTGGGCTAGTTTATCAGGGGATGATCTGATGACATGGTTGACTGCTGCAAAAGCACTGACTCGACAGTGCAAGTGACCCCTTCCATTTTGTGTTCTTCTTTTAAATAGTATTAATTCTGTCATTTAATATGACAGAAAGATAGAGAGACAGGACATCAGAACAACTATGTACAAAAACACACCAAAAAGTTAAGTACGCAACGTAATCCATAATAAAGATGATGAGCCAGTTTCGGATCACATGCAGATTATTTCAGTCTTTAACCCTGGACACATTAAAATTGTTTAACATAGTCCACAGTGGTTTTCCTTCCCTATTTTGTTTCAATTTAAATGAAAAAGCCCTGTTCTGTCCCCTGCAAGTAACAAGCTAGCAGCTCTGAACGTTATCATAGTATGTTGCCAAATGGAGAACCAGAACAACATTTTACTGAGTATATGTGGGGACTATTAGGACACCTATGGTAGAAGTACATCCATTATGGTTTGATGTGGTCTCACAAGAGCAATCCCTTTTATACACTTTTTCTTTTTTTTTCCCCACACAAAAAGTAGAATAATTAGAAAGTGCTCTTCCATGGAGTCTTACAGAAGAACTACCAATTTTTCTGTGAACTGGCATTATTGCCTTGTAGACACTGTGACAAGGCCAGCTATGCGCTCTAGCTACCAGTTCAATAGCCCAGTCCACAGCTAGTTTCCTTTCCTATAACATACGGAGACAATGGGCTTATTCACAATTCATTCCAGAAGAGCAAAATAGACATGTAATTTATCTAAACCATAAATGGATGGTAATGACTGAGTTAAAGATTAAATTACTGTGAGTCTTGCTACATCTAACTGCAAAACTCTACGTGCCACCAGTCAGCTCGTGCATCTTCATCACCTTTTAGGGAGTATACAGCTCTGCAAGAAAATATACACAAAATGTGAATAATCTTGGAGCATTTCATTTGTATACTGTATGGTCTCAAATCATGGAATAGCTATTTGAATACACCATCTTCCTTGTTCAAAGCTTCGGCAAAGTTCCCCAGAGTGGGATGTGAATTCTGCCCCAGGCAGAGTGACATGACTTTCTTTGGTCTTTGACATGTCTAAAGCTGGCAAGAAAAAATGTTGCTGACAGTTTAAAATTAAAAAGACATAACATAAATTTCACTTTTTTTTTTTTATATAGGTTGTAAACGAAAAGATCTTAAGCTTAATGACTCTTACGTGGAACTACAAGTGAAAGGTGATTACAACTCACATTTCAGTTCCTGCAGATTAGCCAAGGAGTTGATTTTAATTTTGAAACCCTCACATTAAAAGATTTTTGAAAGATTAATTACACAATGCCATTTGAAACTTTCATTCTGTTAAGCCTGACATGTTCTTAATTATTCCTACAGTCAACCTTGAAAACACCCTCACGCTCATCAAATAAAATGAAAAAAAAGACGCTGCCTTGTAATTTAAACAATGCCAGCTGTACTAGCCCCATCTCAGTGCCTTGGCTTGCCTTCCAGAAGACACTTTTCTGAGTCGCAGGTGAGGCACTTGCTGGCTATTTGTAACCGGGCAGCACCGCAACGCTAGCTCTTCGGGAACCACTTCTCGTCTGTACCTGAACTTCTCCGCGCGCTGCTGACAACCCTGCCCCACTCCCCTTGCCCTTCTCCCCTTGCCCCGATGCCCCTCAGGTCCAGCCTCAGGTCCTCTCCCACCTGGCTGTGAGCGCACCGTCGGAACGCCTAACCTCAGCGCTTGCCTCACCTTCGGAAAGAGGGTGTCAGCAAAGGCAAAACATTCTGGGGAAGGCACCCAGAGCCCACTGCAAGGCCCGCCCGGGGCCAGGCGGCGGACGGACGAACGGACGCACGGACGGACGGACGGGAGGGAGGGAGGGAGGGAGAGCGGCGGAGCCTCCCGCTGCCCCCGCTCCCGCCGTGCGCTGCAGGGAGGAGCGCTGGAGCTGGGAAGGTTTTATGGAGCCTGCCCGGCCCTCCCTCTCCCTCTTTCCCTGCTCGTGCTGGCAGCGCACCTGGGGGCTGGGAAGGGTGCCCGGGGCGGTCGGGGCTCCTCGACGTGAGCGGCCGCGGCCCCGCGCCCCGGCGGAGGCCGGGCGGGTGCTCGGGCACCGGCACGCACTGCGGGCTGTGGGCAGAGGCGGCGAGCGGGACCGGGGGGTTCACTAACTTGCCTCCAAGCAGGAGAAGGCTGACGGGAGGCGGCCCGAGCGCGGGATGACAGGGCTCGAGGAGGGGCAGCGGCCGCCCGGGACCCTGCAGGACGGGGCAGAGCCGCGGCTGTCCTGCCCTCTCCGCTCCCGACGTGAAACTCTCTCGTTTCCCCATTCCTTCAGCCCTACCTGTCTGCACGGCCCAGACCTGATATTACTCATCACCTACTGCG